>BQNB010001394.1:0-10678 GCA_026074375.1 Tanacetum coccineum | reverse complement strand
TCCTCGTCCTCCTCATCCTCCTCATCCTCATCCCTGGCGTCATCCCTAGATGAATCGCCGTCATCATCATCTCCATCATCTTCATCATCTCCCCCATCCATAGGATAGTCAACTGGACCATCCTCTGTCTCATCATCCTCGTACCCCTCTGGATCCTCCTCGGGATCCGACTTAGTAACGTATCCGGGTGACTCAGTAGTGGGTGAATCTACAGAAGGTAGTGGTTGTTCCTCAGCCGGAAACTCATGGTCGTCTTCCAATGGTATATACTCGGGATATATAGGCTCTGGCACGTAGTTAAGGTCATGTGCCTGTATGAACATTGGCTTACGCTCATCCTCATCCTGAGGAACTGGCGGAGTTTGTGGATTTTCTAGACCTGGTATAAAATCTGGTGACGGTGGGGCTACTGGCTGTAGCGGGAGTCCGTCGTATCCTAGTACGATGACCCGTGGAATGCCTCCCTCCGATATCTCCTCATCATCGGCTCCCCAGAAAGCCCTGCCGGGCTCAGAGTCGGTGTAGACGGAAGTGTAGGTAACATCTGACGTCGCAGAAGACATGGTTACTGCAAAAAGTAAAATAACTTATATAAGTATTTCTTATAAGAAAATCGATAAGATATGTTTGTAAGGTTTTACTAGTAAAGCCCTTATAGTAATATACGTAATATCATTTATATACACGTATATTAATCAGGTAAGCACTTAGTACCCTACTAATGCTAAGGCAATGCATGTATGTCCCTCACAAATCCCATTTGTGAAAACAGTTTTGAAAATGGTTATAGTCCAGACAAAAACTTTTGACCTGGTTCTCTATAACCTAG
The DNA here is from genome assembly GCA_026074375.1 of Tanacetum coccineum. NCBI lineage: Eukaryota > Viridiplantae > Streptophyta > Magnoliopsida > Asterales > Asteraceae > Tanacetum > Tanacetum coccineum. The sequence continues at coordinate 9,849 of BQNB010001394.1, read as the reverse complement.
GCTCTGATGCCAATCTGTAACACCCTCAAATCTGAGTATGCAGCGGAATGTTGAATATCCGAAGGCGTTACATTATTGGGTCAATAGCACAAGATCAGAGAACGACTACTAAACGTGTCGTTTGAAAAAGATACATTGGATTAACAAAATACTTGTTTGTTACATAAGCTCATGGCTTCAAATGGTTCAACAAAATAGATAAAGATTTCGGTTTATAACAATTGTCCCCAAAGTGTAATAAGACCCCAAATCTTAAGTGTTGACTCTTCAATTATTGACTCCCAATGTATCATCGCACCTCGTGCCTTATTGACCTGAAAAACATGCTTAAAACGTCAACATAAAGTTGGTGAATTCATAGGTTTATGTAAATCAATGGTAGGACCGCAAGATTTCCAAGTGTATGATTAAGCAACAGATGCAAACATCATAAAAAGTAATTACGTTTCCTAAGCTCATGACACCGAAGCTCGACATATATGGATGCAATTATAATTTGCCAACAGGTGTCCGTGAATGATGTGCTAACCCCGCAACATCCCAGATTCGACATGGTATGCGTTCGTTCCCAGTGATAGCTAGTCACCCGAACGGGGATTGTCAATCCCTAATAGATCTATCCATAACATTCGCGCCCGCACAATGTAATTCCCAATCACATCTATGCAATTAACAGTTCATGATCATGGACATAATGGGTTATGGTAACTTAGGCAAACACGTAATCATGGTATAAAATGTACACTTGCGTCCAATTTGTAAAACAAGCATGTTCTCACCCCAAGGATGTAAATCATTTAAATAACAGTAAAACATGGGGCTATGAACTCACCTTAGAAGGTAGTCCTCTGATTGATATTATATATCCAAGCAGGTAGTGAATCACACCGTCAATTACCTAAGTAAATACAGTCAAGTCTTAGTCTACATATTTAGGCTAACGACTCAATGTATAAACTATAACAATTTCAAGTTTGCTTAGATACTTGAAATCTTATGATTTGTGTATGTGTCTTGTGTTTAGCCGGTTATATAAAGGAAAAGAGAAGCCAAATGGTTATTAACCATTGTGTAATAGATTAGTAGGGGAGATTTAGGACTAACATTAATTAATGGGAGTTTGTACATGTACTTAGCAATATCATGGAAGATTTCTAGGTGATTTGTGTGTACATATGTATGCCGTGGGTTTTCATAGGGAAGGAAGGATCTAAAGTGATCTTTAACCCATGTGTATTAGCTAACTAGAGACATGTTGTACAAATCTTAATTAAAACCTAGATGTACATTGTACTTAGTGTAAGATTTAAGGATTTTCTAGTTATTCTTGTCCCATAATTCGGCTCTAGTGGGTATTTAACACAAGAATTGATTTAATTTTGTGTTAGGTTTTAAAAGTGGGTATTGGTTTGAGTCTAGGTAAGTCTAGGTATTTCCGGGGTATGTCCAAATGTATTTTATTGTGAAATGTAGACCTTTTACGTGACCAATAAAAATAAAATACGCAAAGTACATAATTATCTTCTTAATAATAATTTGCTACTTAGTTGATGCAACCCTTAATTTATTTGACGACCGTTTACATTAATTGATTATTTCTAGTCTACGCAATTAAACTTAAAAGTAATTATTAAAAGTAAATGCGTATTGGACTAAAATAAATAGTGACGGATAATAAATGTCGTACAATGACACGAAAATGAGAAATGTTACATTAAACAAGAAGAATGACAAAGAATTTAGAAGAACATGGTTTGTTTAGTTCAGTTCAGCAAAGAACAAACCATAAACACTTTCAAAATTGCTTGTTTACTTGCTTTTTATCACAAGAAGAACCCAAAAAGGCAATTCATGCATTAAAGGATCCAAGTTGGATAGAAGCTATGCAGGATGAGCTTCTACAATTCAAATTACAAAAGGTTTGGACCTTGGTGGATTTACCAAATGGCAAAAGGGATATTAACACTAAATAGGTTTACAGGAATAAAAAGGATGAAAGATGAATTATGATTAAAAATAAAGCAAGATTGGTTGCTCAAGGGTACACACAAGAAGAATGGATTGACTATGATGAAGTCTTTGCCCCTGTTGTTAGAATTGAAGCAATTAGGCTATTCTTAGCCTATGCCTCATTTAAAGACTTTGTTTATCAGAAGGGAAAAAGGTGATATTTTGCTAGTTCAAGTGTATGTAGATGATATCATTTTTGGTTCAACAAAGAAGTCATTATGCATTGAGTTTAAGAAGATGATGCATAAGAAGTTTTAGATGAGTTCTATGGGTGAACTCAAAGTAAAGCACATTGAGATTAGACATTACTTTATCAGAGATTCCAATGAAAAGAAGCTAATTTAAATTATCAAGATTCAAACTGACAAGAATGTTGCAGATTTGCTTACAAAAGCGTTTGATGTAAGTAGATTTCAATATTTGATTGCTAGTATTGAAATGCTCAATCTTTAAAGTCTTGATTATGAAAATGGTGAGGTAAAAAAGAATTAAGAGAGTTGGTGAGAATAAAAACAGAAAGAGAGCTGTGAGTGATAAAAACAAACAAAGTGATTTAGTGAGTATCAGAATTGAGAGAATTTGTGAGTTGAAAAACAAAAAGAGAGTTGTGTGTGATAAAACCAGACAGAGTGATTTAGTGAGTAAAAGAATTAAGAGAATTTGTGAGTTGAAAAACAAAAAGAGAGTTGTTTGAAAACAGAAAGAGAGAATTATAAGTAAAAAGAATTGAGAGAAATCAAAAACAGACAGAGAGTTTTTGTGAGCTAAAATGTAAATTTGATGATGCAAAAGCTGATTAGAATGGAATTAGAGTTAATGCTGGTGATTCAAAGTTAATGCTGCTAGGCATAAACTTAATACTGCTGGTATAAGTTAATGTTGCTAGGCATAAACTCAATACTGCCGGTATAAGTTAATGATGCTAGGCATAAACTTAATACTGCTGGTATAAGTTAATGCTGCTAGGCATAAACTTACTACTGCTATTGAAAGTTAATGCTACTAGGCATAACTTACAACTGCTGGTGAACGTTAATGCTATTGAGGGTAGTTTCATAAATACTTTGATTAAGGGTTTCATTTACTCATTTAATCGATTTCATTCAATCATATAATCTCTAATCACAAACCCTAACTTAATTTTATCATTCGTCATCAAAACCCAACACAATAACGACCCTATAGTTTGCTAATACTCACAATTTAGTCGCATTTTTTGGCTAAACCCGCTGAAAGTGAAGGGTTTGAACAAATTGTTGATTTTCTGAATGCACACACCATAAAGTATGCTTTAACCGTTAATCCCACTATATATACTTCGTGCATTGAACAATTTTGGGCTACTATCAAGATGAAAATTGTTAATGGGGAAGTTCAGTTACAAGCCCTAGTGGATGGGAAGAATGTTAGGTCTTATTTATCTTGAATCATACATGATCATCAATGAAATCTTAGAGAGAATAGTAGAGGATGGCAAGTATTTAATTTTCAAATGATATAAAATAAAGGGAAAAATGGAAAAGATTATTACAAGGCTTACCCTTCTAATAGTGATTGGAAGGGGTATTTATAGGAGAGGGAAGGAAGCTTTCCTTCCTTTATTTTTCTAATGTTTCACTTCTAGTCCCTATACTTTGGTAATTATGCTATTTCTTTCTTTTAGCATAATAAACCTTATTACAAGCTACTTTATTCTTAACAAAATAAAGACTAATGACTAAATATAATTAAACCACATAATCGGCACTTTTTATGAACCTAACAATCTCCCCCTAAGGGTCGATTATTCTGGGCGTTCCCTTCGTGGTCCAAGTGGTCTTCCATTCACATACATCTCCCATCTTCTCATCTGGTTGCGATACTTCAATCTCACTTCAATTTCTTCTGCAAACAATTTTAGATACTCAACCTCATCTTTGATGAGATCTCTTTGTATATAGCCATACTTAACATCATTATTGTAACTCTTTAGACCTTCTAATACTCTGTTTAGTGTTGCATCACAAAACTTATGAATCTCTGAATGTCTCATCACCCTTTTCTCTTTCTTGCTATTCTTGTATATTATTCCATGCACGGGCTCATAGATGATGGAGAACATTTTGTGCTTTTCAATTCCTAGAAAAGATATTGTTGGTGCAGTAAGATTAACTTTCTGTTGATAACTTTCTATTCCAAGTTGAAAGTCATGCACTCTTTCCCATATCACTGAACTTCTGATGAAAACTGATAAAGACCACAACAGACCTGTTTCTGCATAATCAGGTACCTTGCCATTCATGATCAGCAAGTAAATATCCTCAATATCATTCTTATTGAGATTCTTGTAATCAGGCTTAGTAATTGACACTATGCACTCATTGGCTCTTCTTGCAACTATCTCGGTGATGAACTTATGTTCATGGCCTAGTTCCTAGTGCGTCTTGATAACTTGAATGATCTTTGAATTCGAATAAACAACTTCCTTTGGTTTTCCAGGCTCTTTCTGCATCTTTATGTAGAAGATCTTTGCATGAGAATTCTTCCAATGTTCAACACCATACCGAGCATAAGGATTAAATTTCTTTACACACTTATTCACCCATCTGGAAGCCCGTTCTTCGATATCAACATCATTGAAGATAATTACAGGAAACTTGTGAAGTGATAACACTATCTTCTCAGGCCCTGAACTTCCTTTCTTCAAATACAAAAGATCTTGATTTATCAGAGAAAATGCTGGAGCTTTAGGATCTCTCTAACAGTTTTGAACTAAAGGTGTAGTCTTTCGTGGATGTGAAGAAGCAAGAATTTCCTTTCTGCTTTCCCAAACAATGTCACTCTTTAAGAAAATCTTCATTAGATCAATGTGATATTGATGCTCATCTCCTGAAGTACATCTTTGTCTCAACATCTCATCAGCAATTTTCTTTAGCTCTGCCTCATTAATGGTCAGTGACACTTCTTCCATAATATCTTGTGATACTTGCTTTGTTAGTAAATACTAATCATCTGTTTGCTCTTGATTCCTTGAAAATGATTGACCTTGTTCTTTTTCATTGACTTGTCCAGACGACTCTCCAGTCACATGTGCTTCATACTCAGATGTCTTCTGCCGCTTTACACTATTCTCCTCCTCAAGATGAGCATCATCATGAGGATCCTCCTGATCTCTTGGGTGAACGGCAGAAGTTCTACAAGTAGTCTGAAGTACCTGAAATGTCTCAAACCTCATCTGAAGTGCCAGCCATATTGCTATGTATTGTTGCTAAAACTGAGGATCGGCTTTCATTGATAGATACAGTTGATATTGTTGTTCTGGAACAGATGATGTTTGTGGTTGAGCTGGATGAACATGAAGAATATGTCCAGACATATAACTTCTTATAGACGCATCAACCAGAGAAGGAATGTTAATATCAATTGCTTGTTGAATCTGTGAGGAAATTTCAGCATGTAATTTCCCACGCTCCTATAACATAGCTTTAGCAATCATCTTATCTGTCTCTTCTTTATTCTGTTGCCTTTCCAAAAGCAACCCTTTTGTAACATACACTGGAACTTAAACTTTATCCTGCTCAGGAATTTGCTTCTCGACTTGCTCCTTGATATGCTTATCTACCATAGTAGGTAGTGATTCAACCATTTCTTCCTGGAGATGATCAGCAAGAGTTTCAAATGACTTCCTTGACAAGAACTTTGCCATTAGATGTTCAAATAAATATCCATACGTCCCTGTAACTCCTGAAAGAAACTATTGTAGCATTTGAAACGAGCAGGTTTGGCTTTGAATAATGATAGAAGTTAGTTTGTGGTAGATAACTTGGTGTTGAGTGAACTTGATAATGGTGTAAGTGTAGTATCAGTTATCGTCAATTCCTGGAGTTTCTCAGTATCCGAAGATACGAGATCAGTATGAATCCTAGGAGATCTAATTGGTTTGGGGAATGATGTATTCCTAGACTCCACTACAATCTTCCCTTTCTCCCTTCGCTTTAATTCATAAACCTCATAAGTTATTTCTTCCTCTTCTTCATTAACATTCACAGGTATTACAACATTAGTAATTTCCACCTCTTCATCATTAGGAACCTCCACCTCCGGACTTTCCTTATCACTTCTGGGCTCTAACCTAGTGCCGAGAATATTTTGATCATCATTCCTAGGGATTGAACTATCATCAATAACATTCTCTGGTCCATCCACCATCTTTTCAATTTCCATGGATGCCAAGTGCTCGTTAACCATTTCCACATTTTCTCTAGCTTCTTGCTCTTCTCAACTTTTGTGCTCAGCAAGACTTACTTGTAATGTGTCTTGTAAAATCATCTCATTTGCTTTATCAACAATTGGCACTGGAGCTGGTGGAGTAAGACGTGTAGATCTCCTTTGATGAATACGAAAACGAATCACAATTGATCGTTTTGGAACACTTGACACTCCTGCATTCATGTTAAGGTTAGGTAACCTAGGGGCGCTAGGTTTCCTATACATTCCTTGGGTAGACTCAGTCGGTTGTGACTGAGTCAGAGGAACATCTATCCCAAACACCTCTGCATACATCTTATAATGCTCTGTGTGCCATACATATCTTCTAAGATATGCTCTGGAATCTTCATTCCAACTCTGTCTTTGTGTCTTCCTGAATTAAAGATATTTTTCATTATATCATCATCTTTCAGATTGTGATACCTGTCTCTAACACGCCTTGAAATCTCAGGAAAATTAGTCATGTAATGACTAATGATGATCTTAGTAAATCTTGGATAAGGAATCGAAGATGTTGGATGATGAAGAGAATAATGAAGTCCTTCCCATAGTAGCTCCGCATAATCAACATGAATGTTATTGATAAAGCAATACATCATTTGCATTATCTGCAACGGTGGTTGATCCCATCCAGTTACGCGTGTTGTCAAGCATTTGGAAAATATCTTGCACAACGTTTGCCATGGCTGCAGAAGACCAGTTGTCTTAAAGCTTGATGATGTCTTCAGCTCCATTGTAAATCCCAATTCATTTTTGTAGAATGGAACCATGTCTAAAAATGATGGTGGTGGCACGAAACTATCATGATTGTTGTCAGTTGCTTGTGGTAGATGAAAGATTGTTCTGAAGTCATCCAGGGTAAGAGAAATCTCTTTCTTGTTAAGCATAAACGTGAGTCTATACTTGGATCCGTTTTCATTCAAAGTATGCCAAAATTGGGCCATATAAATCCATGGTACTGATGAAGAAGCTGCAATGTTGAATCGTAATGGATTATTCTTGATGATATTCGTCAGAAGTTTGCTTTCAGGTGTACATTGCACGTGTTCAAAATCAATCTTCTTGTTAGCATCCATAAGATCATATCTTTTGTTTGGAGGACACAGTTCGTCTGGATGAACATCAGCTGCATGTTGTTGGTGTGCCATGATGATTACTGAATGAATGAAATGGAGAAGTTAGGTAACAAACAATTCATTTGACATTTTTTTATTTTTCCACTTTGTCTGTTTTATATGTTTTGGCAATTCTTTTCAAACATATTTTTGATCAGTTTGTTTCTCACATGCTCGTACTTGCTTTTTCTAGCACATGCCATACGCTTTATTCGAAATTTTCTTTTGATTTATCATTTTTGTGTGTTCTGGCAATTCTTTTTCGAACACACTTTTGATTTAATTTTTCACGTATGGATTTAGCTCTCTCTGTCTGTTTTAAAATATCCTCGCAAGAAATTATTTGTGACATGATACTCTTTCAAGAAAGATGAGGATTTCTCTTTTGATTTTAATCAAGACTCTTTTATGAAAAATTAAAGAGAGATCATACACCTTCTTAAAAACTATTTTTATGAAAGAGTACCATTTTGACAATAACAAATTTTGAGAACTTTTTCAGAAATCTTTTGACAAAAAAATTTCTTATAATGATAACATATAATCATTCAATCAAAAATCCACAACTGAATGGTCACTAAGTCACTCACTCCTCATTCCGTTCATTGCAGAAAACGGCCAAAACCGGACATGACTTATACCACTTAAACAATTGAGACTTGGATTTTCAGATTCAAGTTATAAAAAATTTCCACTTTTACTTTTTGTCATGAATCCTAAACAATGTAGACAAACACATCTAATTCAATAACTGAATGGTCACTAAGTCACTCACTCCTCATTCAGTTCATTGCAGAAAACGGTCGAAACCAGACATGACTTAGACCACTTAAACAATTATGAATAGACATATTTGACCCAAAGCTTAGAATTCATTAAAACTTGATTTCTTTTTCACAATCATTTGATGTTTTCAAAACACATGAGAGAGTGATCTTTTTGTTCCACAAACATTCGAGCATTAATCATCATAAGCATGTAGAAATCATGAACACATAAAATTCAGTAGACAATTAAAACAAATTCACTTATTCACAAATGATTTTGACTTTTTGACATTATCGAATTTGACTTTTTGACACTACCGAGTTTGACTTTTTGACATTTACTGAGTTTCACAATATAGATAAAAGATGAATCCTTTTGGGTAAAGGGTTTCCCCGGTAAAATGTATTACTCCAAAAAAACGTTTAAGTACAATAGATGTAGGTGAAGTCCTAACATCACAGCCCGTTACATGAGCACAACCATGAACGCAATCACACGTGCAACAACCAAGAACCTAACACAAGAGTGACATGCCACTCTTATGACTACCATGATAAGTTGGAAAAGTACAAGCAAACTAAAAATATATATAATGATGCCTGTGTTTCCAACAAAACAAAAATAAAGCACGCAAGCCTAGCTCACGTATAACTTCCAATAACATCTTCAGATTTGCCGTCTTCCCACCAAATATCTCCACAAATATAGACGTACACCGAATCTAATTGTTACGAGGATCAGTGGGTACACATACCATACCGACCCTACATCCAATGACACCATTCAGCCACAAAATAATCATATAGCTTGTACACCATAAGTGTCACAAAGCCACACAGCCACTACAACCCCACGTGTCTTTGCCTAATGGTACCATAAACTACAACCCCACGTGTCTTTGCCTAATGGTACCATAAACAATACCCACCATTGTTATAAAATACATATCAGCATATTAATAGGCAAGACTCCACACACACACTTGAAGCATACAAAAACATTTCCAAGCTGAGATAAAAAACGTGTTTGAAACACGCAACTTCTCAAGTAGTAAAAGCTAGTTTCCGTCTTCAAGATCATATTGTACAATGGACGTACTATAGGAGCTCAACCACACCTGAACCATCGACCCTAAATCCCACTTTTAAGGTAAACAGCCACATGCCCAAGAATAGAGCATCCTGAGCATACCGAGCAAAACATGTAGATGGGAGAATAAGCATGTAACATCTTTTACTTGTCTCGACACAACCAACATCCATATTAGCAACAATCACAAACGTGACCTGCTGCTTCTAAACACCCCATCGCAATAGGGATAATAATCATGATCATACCATCATGATCACCGTCTTATGCCCTTCAATATTAGACCCCATGAGTATCAAAAATCACGGCAAACAGACCATTATAACTCTCCTAATAAACCTACGATCATCAAAAATAGAACACCCACGAATAACACACAATTCGTAGCTTCCAGTCCTATAGACCACCACACTAGTTCAATAGTATCATGGCACTAGTAAGTCACCCGTCAAATGTGATATTCAAGATAGCATATAGTAACAATGACAAACCCACCATGCAGCCACCATTAAAACATGCAACAAACCAGAAAGATTTTTCAGGTAACAATAGAAATCATAAATAAAAATTAGGGTTTCCTTGATTTCGTTGCTGCCAAGGACGATTCCCAAGAATGAAA
>BQNB010001393.1:105778-140858 GCA_026074375.1 Tanacetum coccineum | reverse complement strand
TAGTGGTGAAACCCTAATCGGCATCTCCTAAAAACACGTGAGAATAGTATGCATGACTCTTCCTAATTTTACTCATGCATATCCTCATCTCTAACTAACTAAAACCTTATCCTGGAATAACTATTTGACTCTACCAGGACTAAGTACTCTACCAGTAGGAACTAGACTTAGCCTACCAGGACTAACTATGATAATAACCTTACCAGCAGGAACTACATACCTGCAAGTAGGAACTACTACTCTACCAGTAGGAACTACATACCTACTAGTAGAAACTAAGTATTACAATTATTCCTAACAATTATAAAGGCAACATACACGTGGACTTGTGACTTTAATTGCATTGATCATTGTTGCTTGTATGTATTATGTAAGGATGTAAATGTGGATAGTTGTATAGATTGTAGTGTAGATGTGATGTGAGATCCTGTTGGGGATGGTTGTGTGGTTAGAGAATTCCTCTCTTAACTGATCAGGTGATTATATTAGGTTAGGTTGCATAGATGGTAAGGTTCCCTTTCAACTATCGTTTGCGGATACATCGGATACCTGTTGGTATTGTCGTCGCGATTCTTAAGTTGTTTCGTTAGCTCGTTGTTCATTGAGATATCCAACGCTCGTGTTGGTATTCTAGGGTGTTATCATAGAACCGGTGTTTGATAGGTGTAAAATACACATATCTATTTATACCTAAAATAACCCAAATAATCCCAAAACGGATCAAAAATGGCAAAAATGTGCTTGTATCTGAGTTTTATGTGTGCAGGTATGGATATGTCAAATATCACAAGAAATCAGTCAAAAACGGACACGAGATTCAAAAGAGTACAAAGCCGAAGCCCCAAAAGACCAAAGCCTTAGCCAATTTTCATCTACAAGGGCCATTCTTGCAATTTCCAAAAGTTATTTATAACTTGAAAGAGAGAAAAGAAAGACAAGGACCAAATGTGTAAACTTCCCAAAGATCAACAGTTTTAACTGTCAAAAAAAGGAGCGGGAACCCCTTTTACTATTCATCGTCTCCCCCAGTTTCACCCCCATGGTAAAACAAGGGGCAAATAGAAATTAAAGGGTGCGTTGGTCAATTCAAGGAAGCGCAAGCACAAATGAAGGGTCAAATTAGTCTAATCAAGAGGATACTTATCCTAGCCCAAGCTCAAAGGCCACGTAATCAAAGAAAGAAGCACAAGTTTATGTGGGTTTTTGTGCTAAATCACTCACAAAACTAACACAAACGTCACATCAAAGAATGCCAGCCTGGCAATCCTCAGGTGTCCACAAAATGATCCAACGGCCACAATTGATGATCAAATGATTGAAGAAATGATTGGCCAGGATTAAAAGATTGAAAAGCAGGGCTAGTGGTCCTAGAAGCTTCAGCTGGGCACTATAAAAAGACCTCACTTCTCACCCACTTTTTATCTAGTCTTTTCTTTTTATCTAGTTTTTAGTAATTTTGTTTAGCTTAAATTCGTGTTTTTATTTTATGTAATTTTCCTTTTTCAAGTAATGTAATCAGCTTCTTTAATCAATGAAATTCAGTTTTTAGTGTTTTAAATCTCATTTTATAAAGCTTTCTTCTTAAGTCATAAGCTCTCTTAATAAGCTAAAATTGTCTCAATAAGCTACTTATAAGCTCTTTCAGTCTATAAGCTGAAATAGAGCTGTTTGAATTCAGTATTAACCTTATCTAAACCTTAAATCAGTTTAATCTCATATGGATCTTATTGTATCTAAGCTTTTGGAAGGGGATCTTACCTTGGAAGAGATCCCAAGGACTTATACTCTAGCTTATTCATAAGCTAGAGAGCTTGTAGCTGCCTTAATTGGTCCTCTTGTTTAGCTAGAGGAGTTTGTAAGTTTCTCTTTTAGTTTCCTTTAAATTCTAGTTTTAAAAATTGATATTATTGCTTGCTATGTTTAGATCTGTTATTTGCTTATTCTCTTTGCTTGTTAGTGTTCAAATATCTCTTCTAGTGCTATTTAGTTATGTGTTTTCATCTGTTTTTGCTTAAGTAGTTATAGATCTTTAGTTATTAAATTCTGTCATAAAAACTCATAAAATCCAAAAATATTAGTTTAATTAGTTAAGATCTTAGAATTTTGCTTATTCAGTTGTTTAATTATGTTTGATAAGTTTGTTTTAAGCTAGTTTTTATCTGGTATTCAGCACTTGTTCATTAGATTTCTCTTAAAAAGCTTTTCTCAACTCTGTCATAATGGTTAAGTAGTGTTTGGTTTAGTGCACTCTTAATTTGCACTAACAGTATTAACATAAGTTAATACTGCTGAGCCTTTACACTACCAGTACTAACCTCCAAGTTAGTACTGCTTTCACAAGTTAGTACTGTTAGCTTTAATCTCAGTAGAATTAAGTTTAGTTTCAGCTTATTTAGATTTAGTTTTCATTTTCTAGCTTATTTCATTGCTTATTTAGTTTTCAAAAGTCAAAATTGCACTAGCAGTACTTTCTCTTGAAAGTACTGCTGAACTTTTACACTACCAGTACTAACTTCCAAAGTTAGTACTCAAAGTACTGCTGAATTTTCACACTAGCAGTACTAACCTCAGTTAGTACTGCTGTGTTCTCAGCTTAATTTAGAACAGTAATTTAGGAATTTAAGCTTATAATTCAGTAGAATTAAGTTTTCATATAGCAATATTAGTTTAAGTCTTAAATTTTGTTTTCTAGCTTACCGTACTTAGCTTTTTTGGCTGTCAAAGTCTTAAAAACCTTAAAATTCAAAAACAGTAGGAACCTTAAGTAAAGTCTAAATTTGTTAATTCGCCTTTAAGTCTAAATTTATAGCTTATTTATATAAATAAATAAGTAGTTATGATATGTCCTATAAGTATCAGAGTCTAGCTTCGCTTATTAAGTTCTCTAGGCTTGTTTGTAGTTTGGTTATCTTTGCTTATTTCCTTAGATTTGCTTATTTCATGATCGTTATTTCTTAAAACGTATGCAATAAAGTAGTCTAAGCTTTAATTCCTCTCATTATAGATCAAGAATATCATAAGGCTCTTTGGAACTCCTTTCCTTTTCATTTTGATCTAGTTTTGAGTGCATTTTATAGCCTTATATTCTAAAACCAAGGGACAGCCCGCCTTCGTGAAACAGTTTCAGTAAATAAGCTCTTATTGAGCTTATTTGTGAGTTTCAGCCCAAGTAGCCTTTATTAATTTTGTTCCCCTTAGTTTCTTTTACAACTTTGCTTCTTTGAGTTTTTCATAATAAGCACTTTTCAAATTTCACCTTAATTCGGGACTTAGTTTGTTGTCGGGGGATATTCTTAGGGTAGGAATTGTAACTTTTCAATTTAATTGTTTACTAAGTCAGCCCCCCCGTTAGTTTCTTAGGTTTTTGCACCATTAGTCCTTAGTTAAGTTTTTAATTAAGTTTATTAATTTTAATTAGTGATTAGGTAAAAGATTTAATTAGTTTAATTAAACTTTTATAAAAAGATAAAAATTAGGGCTTTTAGTTTTTAATAATTTTCGGCAAATTTTCTTTATTTAGTCAAATTTTAGTTTACATTCTTAGGGATTTAAAATTTGTTTACTTGCTTAATTGTCATTATTTGTTGCTTCTTAATTTCGTAGTTATAGCTTATCCAAAATATCTTTGTTCCATTCAAATCAGGATCCGAACCTAAACATAGTTTCAATTTCACTAGTCATTGGGGATAACGACCCGGGTGATCATACTTACCCGGTTTAATATACGTATTTTATATTATATTATATATATTTTTGAGAGTGAATTTTATCAAGGGTAACTTGGTAATCTTCTTAATTTCTCTTCTTAAGTATTATATTATATATATTTTTACGTGTGTTAAAACTTCACATCAAGTTTTTGGCGCCGTTGCCGGGGATTAGTGTTTACGATTCATACGTTTTGTGTTTGTTGATTTGGTTTGAAGATCCTTTCGTCCTCGAAAGTTTCGTTCTTGTTTTTTTTAATTCAAAAGTAAAAAAAAATATAAAAAGTAAAAAAATATTTTCCTTTTCTTTTTAGTATAAGTAAAAGATAAAAAAATATATAGAAAAATCAAAAACATAAAAAAAAATTGTTCTAAAAAAAAAGAAGAAAAATAAAATAAACAAAGTTGGTAATCGAACACCAACATATAATATCTTCTATTGAGATATTATCATTTCAATTTCCGGTGAACTTGAAATTGTTCCCAATTCGTAATCAAAGATTTAACACTTGCCATTTGTGTCACTACCAAGTACTGCTCACCTTGAAAATACCATTTTTCAAGAGCTACCGTGAAGTATTGATTATTTGGTCTTAAGTCTCTTTTCGTGGAACCATAAAGCATTCATTGTTAAAAGGGAAATATATAGTGTAAAGTGTTGCTTTTTAATTGTTAGTTTTTCCTTTTTATGCGCACTTCGTTCGCAATCTCGTATACGTCGTCAACAAACAAACCTTCTTGAACCACTTTGTTGAACAAAACGTTGTTCCAATGGCTGACAATCGAACGATGGCCCAAATGTTACAAGCACCCATCGAGGGTTATGAAGATGCTATAGTGTTCACCTAATTTAAATTTAAAGATCAAAAAAAAATTAACAAACAATAAAAAAATAATCTAATAAAATAAAAAAAAAATTTTTTCAAATGCTAACAATTTCGAGCTTAAGCCAACCTTTAATCAGCTCTTGTGCAAAGCAAAGTAAGTGTACGGGTAGACAAGATCGCCTCAATCACCGTCGATATTTTAATAAGGTCATTTTTTGTTCTTTTTTTTTTTCTTGCCTTCAACGTTTAGACAATCCCGAAGTTTCCGAACACTTGCGATAAAGCTTTTGCTTTTCTTTTTCTCTAACGGTGGAAGCCCCGAGATTGGTTAGACAAGGAACCTCCTAGATCAATTCTCACATGGACGACCTTGTTTCAAAAATCATAAACAATATTTTCCCACCCTCAAAACCACTTACTATCGGAATGAGATCCATTAACTTTAATCAAAAGCCAAACAAAGCCTTCAATGAGCATTGGGAACGTTTTTAAAGGACTCCCATCGTCAATGTCCTCACCATGGTTATCTCGACTCCACCAACTCGATACTTTTTATATTTCTTTGAATTCCACACGATCAAAGATGCCTTAGATTCTGCAGCAGGTGGCAAATTTCCTTAGACAAGATGCCTCAAGAAGGTTTTAGCAAATATGAAAGCAAGTCAAAGAGTTCGTTACTGCTAGAAGTCGTGCATAATGATGTCAAGAGTGAGTACGGATGCTCCTCTTTCTAATTCTCATCTTACTAATTAATTCTTCAATATGCACTAGAATATCCGCTTCTCATCGAGGATAAGATGCCTATCAAGATGAACCAAATGTTGAATCAAAATGAATCTTAGTTGTTACTAACTCCTGCACCCGTCAAAGGAGCAGTTGAGGAAGTATGTCTTCACTTGTGGATCAAATCACCATTTAACTTTGTCCGTATCGAGGTAGAAACGATTTCCGTTTTTCATGACAACCATCCCAACAATTTCCAACAACCGCAGCTGTTGGTAAATTTTCTCAAGAACCAACCTTACAATTTGCAAGTCAAATGAAACCACCGGTTTTAATCAACCAAATATCCAAACCAACCAAAACCAAATCAAGAACCAATTCCTAATGTTCAACCAAAACCGTGGAGGTAATTTTAATCAAAACCGTCCTAACAATCAAGGAGCCGTTTACCAAACACCACCATACCAACCTTTGGTTAATCAAGCTTTACCTCCCGTTTCACAAACTCAAGGGTGTCTAAAACGGAATTTGAAAGTTATTCTAAAGCTAATGATGCGAAACATTAATAATTTGGCAAATGAGTTGTAGTAATTTGTTCCAAAATGATTTTCAAAGAGTTACAATGAATCTCAAAAAGAAGCAAGATGATTTTGTTCAGAAAAATGATGCTCGGTTTCATGCAAAACTATCACACAAACCAACCTTCAAGTTCAAGTTCTTTACCAAGCAATACCATTCCAAACCCAAGGAATGAAGCCAAGGCAATTACAACTCGTAGTGGTGTTTCATACGATGGACCTCCGATTCCACCGCCGGTGGTGGAAAAGGAAAGTGAAGAGACAAAGGATACGGAGCTATCGAGTACCGAATACATCCAACCTCCTCCATTCATCCAAGAACAACCCAAAGACAAAGAACCAATCAAAGAACCTTCTTTCGTTGTCAACAAAGCCAAACCTAATTTGCCTTACCCATCAAGACTCAACAAACAAAAGAGTTTCATAAGATGAATCCTAAGCTTCAAAGTTTATGGAAATGTTTCGTAATCTTCACTTTGTGAGCTAAGTTTCGCGGATGCTCTTATTCAATGCCAAAGTTTGCTCCGATTTCAAAAGATCTACATAACAAGACAAGTTGATCGAATTGACCAAAACGCTGTGAATGAAAATTGTAGTGCGGTGTACACTTAAAAAGCTCCAAAAAGCTTCCAGAAAAGCTAGGTGACCCCGGTCGATTTCTCATTCCATGTGATTTTTCAGAGTTCGATAGTTACTTAGCCCTTGCCGATTTAGGTGCTAGTATCAATCTCATGCCTTTATCCATTTGGAAAAAGCTTCAACTCTCAGGCCTAACCGAAACAAAAATGGTATTAGAATTAGCCGACCGTACAATTTCCAAACCAACCGGTGTAGCTGAAAATGTTTTTGTCAAAGTAGGGAAGTTTTACTTTCCCGCCGACTTTGTTGTTCTTGATTTTATAGCCGATCCTCGAGTACCGTTGATACTCGGGCGACCCTTTCTTAGGACGGCTCATGCTTTAATCGATGTTTACGAAGGAGAGATTACTCTTAGGAATGATGATCAATCGTTAACCCTTAAATGTGGTGATGCACCTTCCATTTCATACAACAATCTCGAATCATTAAAGAAAGTTGATCTCATTGATGTCACTTGTGAAGAGTACTCACAAGAAGTACTTGGATTTTCCAATTCCGTTGCTTACAACAATCCTTCTCCGCACTTCGATCCGATTGTTTCTACTTCATCTCCAACACTTACTCCTTTTGATGAAAGTGATTTTCTACTCTTTGAAGAAGCCGATGCTTTCATAGCAATCGATGATGAACCAGTTTCACCAGTTTTCAATGCTACATACTATGATCCCGAGGGTGACATTCTCATTCTCGAGGCACTTCTCAATAGTGATCCATTACCTTCACCCGACCAAGGAGATTACTCACCCGGAATTCAAAAAGATCTTAAAGTTGTCGAACCAAAGAAGTCTTCAGTCGAATATGCTACTTCTTATGAACCAAAAGATGAAATTCCCGAAGTCGAACTTAAAGAGTTACCTCCGCATCTCGAGTATGCATTCTTAGAGGAAAATAACAAACTTCCAGTCATAATTTCAAAAGATTTAAGCCAAGATGAAAAGACCTCACTCATTAATGTTTTAAAAAACTGAAAACAAGCAATTGCTTGGAAACTTTCTGATATCCGAGGCATAGATCCAGGGCAAAGGATTGAGAAGCATTTCCGACCAATTCATTACGCTAGCAAGACAATGACTGAAGCAGAAACGAATTATACAACAACCGAGAAGGAGATGCTTGCAGTAGTTTACGCTTTTGAGAAGTTTCGATCATATCTAATCATGAACAAGAGTGTTGTTTACACAGACCACTCCGCTTTGAAATACCTCTTCAACAAGAAAGACGCCAAAGCAAGATTGCTTCGATGGGTCTTACTTCTTCAGGAATTTGATTTTAAGGTTATCGATACTAAGGGAGCTGAAAACTATGCAGCTGATCACCTCTCTCGTCTTGAAAATCCTTACGAAAATGTTTTTGATCCAAAAGAGATTACCGAGACTTTTCCTTTAGAGACTTTAAGTGTGTTAACTTCCAAAGACCAAAGTACCCCGTGGTTTGCCGACTTTGCTAACTACCACGCGGGGAAATTCATTAAAAAAGGAATGTCAACTCAAGAGAAAAACAAGTTCTTTAAAGATGTAAAACATTATTTTTGGGATGACCCTTTTCTTTTCAAGACTTGTGCGGATCAAATAATCCGAAGGTGTGTAGATGGCAAAGAAGCTCTCGAAATTCTCGAAGCTTGTCATAGTGGACCCACCGGGGGACACTACGGTGCCAACTTTACCGCCAAGAAGATTTTTGATGCCGGTTTCTTTTGGCCTACCATTTATAAGGATGCCTACGAATTTGTCAAATCTTGTGATGCTTGTCAAAGACAAGGCAAAATCTCTCAACGTGATGAGATGCCTGAAAATGCAATACAAGTTTGTGAAATTTTTGATTTATGGGAATTGATTTTATGGGACCTTTTCCATCGTCTAGGGGTAACAAATATATTCTAGTAGCCGTCGATTATCTTTCCAAGTGGGTTGAAGCAAAAGCGCTCCCCACCAACGATGCTAGGGTAGTTGTTAAGTTCTTAAAATCCCTTTTCTCCCGATTTGGTGCTCCGAGAGCAATCATAAGCGATCGTGGGACCCATTTTTGTAACGACAAATTTGATAAAGTTATGTCGTTGGGACATTTTTGTAACGACAAATTTGATAAACGTGTATTGTATAAATATGGTGTCACCCATCGTCTTTCGACTCCTTACCATCCTCAAACGAGTGGTCAAGTTGAAGTCACGAATCGAGGTCTCAAAAGAATTTTAGAAAGGACGGTCGGAGAAAACCGTGCCTCATGGTCAGATAAGCTAGATGATGCATTATGGGCTTTACGAAACCGCTTACATGACTCCTATTGGATGTACTCTTACAAGCTAGTCTATGAAAAAACGTGTCATTACCATTGAGCTAGACACAAAGCATATTGGGTCTCAAGCATGCCAAACCTTCGATTTAAAGACCGCGGGCGATCATCGGAAAGCTTCAACTTAATGGAACTTAGCGAGCTTCGGAGATCAAGCTTATGAGAATTCGTTAATTACAAGGAGAAGATGAAGAGCTACACGATTCTAGATAAAGAACCGAATCTTTCAATTGTTGGAGATTCAAGTCCTTCTTTTCAACTCCCGATTAAAGATTTCTCTCCGGAAAGCTCAAGTCCGATGGTCGGACCTTTCCACAATCAACGACAGTTTTTCTTATGGCATGCAAGGTTGTCTATGCAAGATGGTTCTAATTTCAAAGTCAACTGCCACCGTCTTAAGCACTACTATGGAGGGGATACACCACCATTGTTATCTCGGCTTTCCAGAACTTTCCATAAGACAACTAATTTCAGGATCGAGTCGTGCTTGCGACTCGTGATCAAAACAAGCGCTTCATGGGAGTTCACCATGCTTATCATTTCTATTTTTTTCTATTTTCTATTATCTAATGTGGTTGTGTTGAGAGAGGCTTGTTTCTTTCCGAATTTCTCTGTTGTTTGATTTGCTTGGTGTGTGATTTTTTGCAGGATTCTCCTAACAAATTCAATGAAGCCTCTCGTGTCCGGTGTTGTTTCCCGTTTTACTCGAGCTTCTCATCCTTTGTGTGAATTTAGTTTGGGGAGATCCATATCCTTTCATCTTATCGATTAACGTTTATCTTTGCATACTTCATAAACGGCTTAGATTTTCGTAGAGTCCCGACTTTAAACATTGAGGACAATGTTTCGTTTTAGTTTGGGGAGGGAATCTATCGATTTGATGTTGCTTGCTTATTGTTTTGTTCTCACGTACCCGTTTTCCCACAAAAATAGCAAAAAAAAAATTAAAATTTTTAGTTATAATTCATAAAAAAAAAGTGTTAAGACTAAAATGTAGGTTTTCCGTTGGTAAGAATAAGAAGTAATTTTTGACCCGATCGTACGTGTAGAGTTCTAGCTTTCTCTCTTAACAATTAATGTTGATAGTTTGGTGCTAATCTATGTAGACTTTTAAATATGCTAGACTTGAAATCATTAGTAATGATTAGACTTGTGCTAATCTAAGTAGATTTTAAATATGCCGACGTTTGGCTTTTATATAGGCTAAGTTTTTGCAAATATCTTTTGTTGAGAAGAATAAGAGATGCTAGTTGTTGTTTCACGAATTAGGATGCTAACTAAGTTTTATTTGGACAACTTAAAAAGCTATAAGAATAACTTGTGATTTTTCTTCTCCGAAGCTTCTTCTCTTAAATGATTAATTATCGTGATTCTTTAATTTTTGCAAAATTAGAGTTTTACTCTTAAAAGGTCATCAAACATATTCAGAGAAAAAGCTTTATCGATGATGAGTCAAACATCGTTGGTAAATAAGAATTTTAGTTCGAGTTTATACTTTGGTTTTCTAAATACGAAATTTTTACTATTTGCAAAATATAAAATATAAAAAAAATTAAAATACTTAAAAAAAAATGTGTGAATATAATGGATGCAAGTTATAAATCCTTAAGTGTTAATATTAATTATACAAACTCCATCACAATAAAGTACATGGGGATTTGTCGGTTCGCTCCCGGATGTAACATCGAAAGAAAGGATGGAGGTTGTATTTTAGGGTTGATATCATAATATGTTAGCGAGATTCTTGTCGGTGGCAGGAGGCCGAGTGTCGTCGAAAGGAAAAGTGATACCAACTCCTAACCTAATAAATAGATGAATAAATAAAGTTGCAAAGTTAGAAAATAAATTGTAAAGTTTCATTTCTAAAACCAAGGTATTCTTTGTGAAGCTAAGGTTTGCATAAAGTTACAAAGATTTTTCATCGGAAGTTCATGCGTTTCGGTTAGTATTCTCGGCTGGGGTTGTCAAATGCCTTAGCACTTACGATGTCGGTTGGGATCGCCTCTAGTGAAGAAAGTCATTCATGGAACAAGTGAACCATTGATGTCTTAGTAAGGAGGGTTTTTGTTTGCTTTGAGTTGTGATTCTTATAAGTGATTAACAATATTAGCCAAAAGGCCCCTATGTATAGCTTGTCGGATTTCAAACTATCTAAATGTGGAATTTATCGGTTTTATTAATTTGAACACAGACTCACCTAAGTTATGATTTAGGTCGGGGAAGAGAATTCACAGTTTGTTATTATATGGTTTCTTTAGATCATTAAGTTCTGTAATTAGCAGGATCTTATTTTTTTAGCATGGGAGAAGTGATAATCGGGATGATGAAGTGATCTTTTAGACCTTAATTGTGCTTTTCTATTTTTCTTATGTTCCTAAAAAGTTACTATTGACCGGTGATGAAACTCATTTACATTATGTCAACACAAAATATGTTGTAGTTAGGTTTTGTAATTATCAAGAAAAAATCATAAAAAGAGAAATCTTTAGAAAATGGGATGATTCGGTGTGTTTTATATCTTGTGTTCTCTTATCTTCTCAAACCAAAAATTTTTGCTACTTTTCAAGGGTTTAGATTGGGGTATTTTGGGGTATTTGGTTTTATAAGCATTGTGATATTGCGTGAGGACACACAATCGTTTAGTTTGGAGAAAGTTTGATAAGTGTTAGAATACACTTATCTATTTATGCTTAAAATAACCCAATTAAACCCAAAACAGACCAAAAATGGCAAAAATATGCTTGTATTTGTGTTTTGTGTGTGCAGGTACGGATAAGTCAAAAATCACAAGAAAACAGTCAAAAGCGAGCAAACACGGACACGAGAATCAGAAGAGCCAAAAAGAAGCCAAAGAAGCCAAGCCTCAGCCCAAGCCTTAGCTAAAATCCTTTTATAACATCCACAAGGACCAATCTTGAAAATTTCCAAAGTTATTTATAACTAGAAATAGAATATCAAAGAAAGGGGCTAAAATTGCCAAGAGGGCAAAGTCCAGCCGAGTTTTACCCATTTCAGTTATAAAATAGGCGGGTAAATCCCATTCACTGTTCATCGTCTTCCCCATTTCACCCTCCACTTACATCAAAGGGGTTTTTAAAATTAGAGGGTACAAAGGACAATTCGGTTGACAAGGACTGACATGGCAGAGAATTACATCACCAAACCCTCCCATTGGCCAATCCCCATCAAAGAAGCTCACGTGGATTTTGAGAAAGCACAATGGAATGTGGGTTTTTGTACTAAAATACTCACAAAAGAAGCACAAACGTCACATCAATGGAATGACACGCTGGCAATCCTCAGGTGTCCACAAATCAATCCAACGGCCACAAATGAAGCTCAAATGATTGGAGAAATGATTGGCCAGGATTGAAAGATTGGAGAGCAGGGCTAGAGATCCTAGAAGCTTCAGCTTAGCACTATAAATAGGCCTCATTCTCACACACATAGGGAGTCGATTTTTTTAGTTTTTATTAATTTTTAGCTTAAATTCGTATTTCCCTTAAATGTAATTTTCCTTTTTCAAGTATTGTAATCAGCTTCTTTAATTAATGAAATTCAGTTTTTAGTGTTTTAAATCTCATTTTCTAAGCTCTCATTTTAAGTCATAAGCTCTCTTAATAAGCTAAAATTGTCTCAATAAGCTCATATTAAGCTCTTTCAGTCTATAAGCTGAAATAGAGCTGTTTGAATTCAGAATTAATCTTATCTAAACCTTAAATAGTTTATAACCTATTATGGATTTATTGTCATTTGAGTTTTTGGTAGGGGATCTTACACTTGGAAGAGATTCCCTATGGACTTTACTCTGCTTATCTAATAAGCTAGAGAGCTTGGTAGATGGCCTTTATTGGTCCCTCTTGTTAGTAGAGGAGTTTGTAGTTTCTCTTTCATTTTTCCTTTTAAATTCTAGTTATAAATTAGGATATTATTGTTGTATGTTTAGATCTTTTATTGCTTATTCTCTTTGCTTGTTAGTGTTTAAATATCTCTTCTAGTGCTATTTAGTTATGTGCTTTCATCTGTTTTTGCTTAAATAGTTATAGATCAGTATTGTACTAATTTTTGTATAAGAAAACTCATTAAATCAAAATATTAGATTAATTAGTTAAGATCTTAGAATTTATTATTCAGTTGTTTAATCATGATTGCTAAGTTTGTTTTAAGCTAGTTTTTATCTGGTATTTAGCATTTGTTCATTAGATTTCTCTTAAAAAGCTTTTCTCAAATCTGTCATAATGGTTAAGTAGTGTTTGGATTAGTGCAATCTTGATTTGCACTAGCAGTACTAACATAAGAAAGTACTGCTGAACCTTGCACTAGCCAAGTATTACTTCAATGTTTGTACTGCTTTTCACAAGTTAGTACTGTTAGATTTTGGCTAATTCAGTAGTATTAAGTTTAGCTATAGCTTATTATGAATTTAGCTTTAGAATTCTTTTTTCTAGCTTATTTCATAGCTTATTTTGTTCTTAAAAGTCAAATTGCATCAGCAGTTCTTTCACTTGAAAGTACTGCTGAACTTTTACACTACCATTATAACTCAGTTTGAACTGCTGTGTCTTAGCTTAATTTAAGAAACAGTATTTGGATTTTAGTTTATAAAACTTGTAGAGAAACTTAGGTTTTTAATATAGCTTAATATAAGTTTAAGTCTTTAATTTCTTTTTCTAAGCTTTATTGTTTAGCTTTATTTTTGCTTGTCATACAAGTTAAAAGCCAAAAAAAGTACTTAGAAAACTTTTGATTTAAATTTGTTAATTTAGCTTATGGATCTAGATTTTCTAGCTCAATTAGATAGATTATAAGTAGTTTGTTAAGCCCTTAAAGTTTTAGAGTCTAGTTTAGTTTTTTTAAGCTTTTAAGCTCATTTGGATTTAGTGTTATCTTGCTTATTTTCTGAGTTTGCTTAGTTCATGCTAAATTTTAGTTGTTTAAAGTGCTCTAGCTAGAGAGATTTCTTTGTATTCATTGTATAAAGCACTTCATAACTTCCTAGATCATTTTCCTTTTTCTTTAACTTTAAGGCTTAATTTGAGCTTCATTTAGTCTGATTTAGTAATTAATAGCCCAAAACCCTGAGTTTCTGTAGCAGCTAGCTTGTTTAATAAGCTCTTTTTAGAGCTTATCTTTGAGTTTCAGACTATAGTGCTTTTGTTAAAGTTGTTCTCCTATCTTCCTTTACAACTTTGCTTCTTTGAGTTTTTCATTTTAAGCTCTTTAAAATTTCGAATGCTTATTGGACTTAATTTGTGATCGGAGTAGTATTCTCAGTGGTAGTAAGTGTACTTTTTTCACTCTTAGTTGTTTTTTCAGTTAGTCCCTCCGTTAGTCTGTTAGTTTCTCTGTTAGTCTCTTAGATCTTTGCAATATTAGTCCATTAGTTTAGTTATTAATTAAGTTTATTAGTTTTAATTAGTAATTAGGGTTAATTTTTTAATTAGTTCGATTAAACTTTTATAAAAAGATAAAAATTAGGGCTTTTATTTTTAATAATTTTCGGCAATTTTTCTTTATTTAGTGAAATTTTAGTTTGTCTACTTGCTTAATTGTCATTATTTGTTGCTTCTTAATTTCGTAGTAATAGCTTATCCAAAAAAAATCTTTTGTTCCATTCAAATCAGGATCTGAACCTAAACGTGGTTTCAATTTCACTAGTCGTTGGGGAAACGACCCGGGTGATCATACTTACCCGGTTTAACATACGTATTTTATATTATATTATATATATTTTTGAGAGTGAATTTTATCAAGGGTAACTTGGTAACTTTCTTAATTTCTCTTTTAAAAGTATTATATTTTATATATATTTTAGGTATACAAAACTACGAATCACAGCCCCTCCATATCTGACATCCACAACTATGGAAGCAGCCTCATCTGCTACATTGGTGTGAAGAGGAGAAATGGGCTGAGGAACCTCAGTTTCTTGTCTGATAGAACTCCTAAGTTTTAGTGAAAGATGTGGTTGTGAGGTTGATGGAGCACCTGTGGGTGTGTGATGGGACTCAACTAGGACTGTTGATCCTTTACCCTAAAAAATTGTGCCCTAAACAAGCATTGTTGGAAACAATGGAATGTCCACCCCAGTATAACCCTTAGAAGCCCTCCTTATATTGCTAAAAAGTTTTTGTGTATGGGTATGAGCAATATAAGTACTTTTGTGAGGTAGAAGCGGTCTATTGTGCTTGTTCAAAAATACTTGAATAAACCTTGGATACATTAAAAATTTGTGTTTACTATCCAAGTTTTTCACCATTCCATCAAAAACTAGTTTAAAAAAATTAAACTTCCTATTAGTGGCCAAGCAAAATAATAGCAGTTGCTATATTGCTTTATTTTTTACATACTGAATGTTCCACAAGCATTCCTTCTTAGAAACTTAAACAATAAAGGATGGTATGGATCAAAAATCTCCATTGAGGGGAAAAGTGTCCCTTTTGAAAGGTCAATTTATCAGAATTGGACACATACCCATAAGAGCAAGTTGTTCAAAAATTTCAGTAGTAGGCAAATTACTAATACCATCAGAATCTTCTACTTGAGATGCCTCCTACTAGTTTGCATCAAGTACACATCGTAATCTTTCCACATCTATTGTAGCAGTTATTTCCATTTCTCCATTATCAATGGTGCTTGCAGTAGCAGTTTACCAAAACTGTTGAATAAAAGAAACATAGATAATGGGATTTTCAGTAAGAGCATAAAGAATGTGACTTTTATTGAGAAAATCCACTATTTGATGAAATCCTTCACTGCCCTCTGTTTTCTTTAAGTGAGTTGATGTGTCCCATGTTGTGTGTGTCACAGAACTCCAAATTCGCCATTGTTGATTAAGAAAAGATCGATTGAGGTCTGGGTTAGGTTCGTTTATGAGAGTATGTGTGTTTGGCAAAGTCAATTGAGATTATATAGAGAGCACTTAAGGTTTTGATTAGACCGACTGAATAGAATTGGATGTTTATCGTGAATAAATCTTATGAGTTAAAGAAAGTTCATGAATTATCCAATTTAAGGAAACATATAAGTAAAGAATTTGGCATAATTATCTCAACGGCTATATTTAATAGCCAAAAATTTGTTATGCCCCAAACGGTATTAACCGTTAGGCTAGCAGAAGTACTAAGTTTAGCCATAACAGTACTAATTATGCCCAACAAGTACTAAGTAAAGTTACAGCGCTAAGTAATGCCCTAATTAGTACTAAGTAATGGCTAGCAGTACTAACATTTGAAGTACCAGCCTTAACTTCAATTTCGTTCCAAAAAGCATTTCCAACATGAATGTTGATTCTCACAAGCTCTCTTTCTGCTTTTATTCTCACTTTATCTCTTAATTCTTTTTCTCACTGAATCACTCTGTCTGTTTTTTTCACACATCTCTCTTTCTGTTTTTGAACTCACTATATCTCTCATTTCTTTTTCTCACTTAAACACTCTATCTGTATTTATTCACACATCTATCTTTCTTTTATGTTTTTAAACTCAATACATCTATTTATTTCTTTTTTCTCACGCTTAAACGCTTGTCTGTTTTATTTTACACATCTCTCTTTCTGTTTTTGAACTCACTCAAGTCTCACAGAATTAATTATAACAGCAGTAGTAATTATACATATCAGTAGTAAGTTAGGTCAACGGTACTAACTTGAATTGCATCATCAGCTGCTGTTTCAAGCATCATTTGTGCATACTCTGTACGTATCACTATTAACCTCCCCTTTATCTATATTCAGAGGTTAAGCATTCCAATACTTGCAATCAGATATTGAAATCTGCTAACATCAAATGCTTTTGTGAGTAAATCTGCAACATTCTGATCTGTGTGAATCTTGATCATCTGAATAAGCTTATTCTCATTTGAATCTCTGATGAAGTGATGTCTAATCTCAATGTGCTTAGTCTTTGAGTGAAACACTGGATTCTTAACTATGCAGATGGTGCTTTCATTGTCATGAAAAATCTTAGTATTCATGATGTTGTAACCATAATCAGCCATTTGATTTTGAATCCAAAGTACTTGTCTACAGCAACTAGCAGCAACTACATACTCTGCTTCAGTAGTAGAGTTGGCAACTATAGTTTGCTTCTTGCATCGCCATAAAATCAATCTGCTTTTAAGAAATTAACAGCCACCTGTTATGGATTTCCTGTCTAAACTTGCACCAGCATAGTCACTATCAGTATAAGCTTTCAAGTCAAATGGTGAGTCCTTAGGATACTTAATGGCCCAATTTAGTGTAGTTGACACTTTCTAAGTATCTAAAGGACTTCTTTTCACAGTATGAAGATGTGAAACTTTAGGTATGACTTGAAATCTTGCACAAGCACATACAGCAACATTATATTAGGCCTTGAAGCTATTAGGTACATTAATGATCCAATCATTGATCTATATAAGTAAGCATTAACATCTTCAGCTTCTGCATCTTTAAGAAATAGCTTTGAAGTCTCCATATGAGTACTTGCTGTCTTTACAGTTGAAAAACAAAACTTCTTCAAGATTTCATCCACATACTTGTCTTGACTGATGAAAATCCTATCATCTTTCTGTGTCACTTGTAGTCCTAAGAAGAAAGTTAGCATCACCATAGAAATATCTGGAACTTCTGTGCATCAATGCTCAACTTAGTGCCATAACTTCTTTTTAGTAGATCCAAAAATGATATCATCAACATATACTTGAACTAATAGAATATCGCTTTTGACTCTTTTAATAAACAAAGTCTTATCTATCTGACCTTTTTGAAATCCATTGTCCAATGAATAGGTAGATAAAGTCTTATACCAACCTCTAGGAGCTTGATGTAGACCATATAATGCCTTTTCTACCTTATAAACTTTGTCAGGGAACTCTGGATTTCAAACCCTTAGGTTGTTAGAAATAACTCTCTCTTCAATCTTGCCATACGAAATGCACTCTTCATATCATCTGGTATATACAAAGTCTTTGAATAAGCATAGGGCTAAGAATAGCCTATTTGCTTCAATCTAGCAACCGGAGCAAAAAACCTCATCGTAATCTATTCTCTCTTCTTGAGTGTAACCCTGTGCAACCAGTCTTGCCTTATTTCTAATTACAATACCTCTTTCATTTTTCTTGTTCTTGTACACCCATTTAGTACGAATGGCTCTTTTGCTATGTGGTAAATCCATCAAGCTCCAAACCTGTTGTAACTTGAACTTTAGGAAGCTCTTCTTGCATAGCTTCTATCTAGCTTAGATCTTTTAATGCTTGGATTACCTTTTTGGGCTCTTCCTGGGATAGGAAACAAGCAAACAAACAAGTATGAAGGTCTTCATGAGTTTTCCCTTCATAAACAGCACTAATAAACCCTTGTTCATTTGTAGTCTTTGTCCAATCTCCTGGTCAAATACACCAGACTATACTTCCACCAATCACATGATCACGTAAATGATATTTATAGATTCTTGTTATGTTGGGAGTAGAAGGGACTGGTTTTGCATGGATTAGTATAGTTATGTTGCTCATATCACAATTCTGTTTCTCCACCAAAGAAGATCAACATGTGTGCTTCAAGTTGTAGCCATTATCTCCCAACCAAAGAAAACATGTTTGGTTTAGTATTAATACTTGGCCCAGCAGTATTAATATCTTGAGTACTGTTTTTAGATTTCTCTTGATCAGCAATTCAACTTTCTTTACATACACCTTCATCGTCCTTCTTTCTAGCATCACTAAAAGGTTGTGGTTCATCATTACTAACATTCTTTGAAGAAGAATCAAATAGTGAACCATCTTTCCAGTTGGCATCAAAATGTAGTCTTGGTAGATCCTGTATCTTTGCTAGATATACCCTGTACGACCACTTTTTCTATACCTACATAATCATTAGAAGTTTGTACTGCACATCAAGGGCAAAATAATTCATTGATTTTGTTAGGACCTCAATATCAATAGCCAGCTTTGGTCCATAACCTGCAATAATAGGCTTATCCTCCAAGAACCTAATATGTAAACTTTCTTCTACTTTCCTGGTTCTGATGTTGTATACTCTAAAAGCCTTACTATTTAATGAGTATTCAACAAAGAATCCTTCATGTGACTTTCTATCAAACTTGCCATATAATTCTAAGGTATTAAGAATGGTAACAGACACCTAAATGGTCTCATGTGCTTAGAGCTAGGTGTGTTTCCTACCTCTAAATTTTATTTTTTTTTTTTTTTTTTATTTTTTTTTTGTTTTTGTTTTTAGTTCATAATGGGTCTTATTATGAGGCTTAACTACTAATACCCTATTCTGCACATAGCAAGCAGTATTAACTGCTTCAGCTCAAAAAATGTAGGAGGGTAAATTAGGAGTCAGCTAACATAGTTCTAGCAGCCTCAATTAGTGTCCTATTTCTCTTCTCAGCAACACCATTTTACTGAGGAGTTCTAGCTACACTAAATTCCCTCTTAATTCCTTTCTTTTCACAAAAATCACTCATAACTCTATTTTTGAACTCTATTCCATTGTCACATCTGATTATCTTTACTTTCTTATCAACTAGATTTTCTATCTCAGTTATAAAGCTTTTAAGAATGCCACTAGTTTCAACCTTAGTTGCTAAAAAGAAAACCCAAGTAAATCTGTTATAATCATCAGTGACAATTAGACAATATTTCTTATTCATTAAGCTGCTCACAAAAGTTAGACCAAACAAGTCCATATGTGACATGAATAAAGGTTGAGTAATAGAGTTATGAATCTTGGACTTACAAGAGGCTTTGTGTTGTTTTCCCTTAAGGCAAGCAACACAAGTTTGGTCATTTTCAAAACGTTTTATTTTTAAAGGTAAACCTCTCACAAGATTTTCCTTAACAAGCTTATTAATAGTTTTAAAATTTACATGACCTAGCCTCCAATGCCATAGCATTGATTCATCAAGTGTGGCCTTTGTAACAAGACAATTTAAACTCTCTTTAGGAACAATATTCTTTATGTCAACACTGTACATGTTGTTCTTTCTAGGAACTTTAGTAAAACCTCACTTTCATCAGCTAACTTAAAGTCAGGAGACGAACAAATAATGCTATAGTGTCAGTAAAGAAACATATTCTTTTTGTCAACATTTTGTGAAAACACTAAACAAGTTAAATCTGTATCTCCTTGTCAAAAGTACACATCCTTAACATCAAGCTTATCAGTTTTAAGAGTTCCTTTACCAGTAATTTTCCCTCCTTTGGCTCATCCCCCAAAGGTAACATATCCTCCATCAAATTCCTTAAAGTTTGAGAGATAGGACATGTTCCTGTCATGTGCTTGAGCTATCACTATCAACTAGCATTGATTTCTTTTTTGATGGTTGACCTGCAAATAAAAATAAGGGAAATTAGTGTCTTGTGGGGACCCAAGCTATCACTGAATTGGATCTGCCTCGTGCCTCAAAATAAATTATGTTTCTTCAAAGTAATTGATGCCACTATTAAGTTTGGTAGGTTCAAACCAAACATGCCGAATGCCTTAACAGGCATTAACCTGATTTGCCCTTAACAGCAGTTAACTATTGCTGAATTTGCTAACAGTAGTTAAACTGCTTTTGGACCTTAGCAGTAAAAAACTTCTTTGCAGTATTAAAAAAAACTTTTTAGCTAATTTTTGGCTTAGTTAATGTGTGTTTTTATTTTATATGTCCTCTTTACAGTTGATTGTGATGATTTAGAAAAACGTGACATTGGTCTACTACTATAAACTGTAGTTTTGGGATGAACATTATTAACAGGCCTAGCAGTATTAAGTGGTCTTAGGCCAGTTTTCATTAAAACTGCTCTTGGAGCCATGTTCCTGTGAGCACTAGGGTGAGCCTTTTTAGCAGAATAATTGTAATTCATCCTTGTATAATATTCCCAGATACCACCATTTCCCTTTAATGGTAATTGCAGTTAGCCTACACATGGTCAAAACTTCCACAGATAAAACAAGCTCTATTGTACATCACAAAGTCACTTCCTAGCTGTTGGGACTTCTGATTATTCTAGTTTCTTTGATTTCCCCTAGGACTTTGTGACATGTACATCTCAGCATACTTAACTAGTTTCCTAACTGGTTTTTCTTGTTGTTTAGGTCTAACAAATTCTATCTTAGCAACAGTAGGAAAAACAGTTTTCTTCTCTAACTTATCATCTGACACCAACTTCTTAACCATTTGGGCATCAGGAGATTCCCTAACCTCATTAGAAGTATCTTTACTGACATTCTTACTAGTCTTAGGATCATAGCCTTCAAACTCAGGCTGTTGGAACTCCTCTAGACCAGATTTGGACAAATCAAGGTTTGGGGGTGAAAATTACTATAGAGGAGGATGGTCTTGTGGAACACATTATAGCTTACAAACCCCATACCCTTTCTACTTTTATCAAGTATCTGACTCCCTATCAATTTGTCTAGACTCTTAGAAGCATTAAAAAAATTTCAATTTTAAGTTGATTGCTTTCTTTTTCTTGCTTAAGCTTTTCTAACTCACTTTTAAGCATACTAAATTCTGAGTCTTTATATGAGATATCTCTTTTTAGGACATCAAGTTGCTCACAAAAAATAACCTCATTCTTTTTGTAAAATACAAGTTGATCTTCTACAGATGCTAACCCTCTTTTATAATTTGCTAAATTAAACTCGGATTTGTTAAACTCTATTTCAAATCATCAAGTTGAGTTTTAAGAGTTTCAAAGCTTTTTAGACAGGTTTTTGACAAGTTTTGTCATTATGTACCTCAGAGTCTGAAAAAGCCATAAGAACCATGTTTGTAGGGACTTCATCATCTGCCATATAGCTCCAGTCAAAACCAGCTCGATTAATAGCCAACATGGCTTTGGAAGAAGTTTCTTCCACATTTACAGTCCTTCTAGAGTTGTCTTGATTTCTGTTCCTACTATCTTGGTTCCTAGGTCCTCTGTATTCCCTTGCAAAGTATCCCATCTTGTGACAGTTGAAACACTCCACCTTTGACTTGTCATATCCAGCTGTGTCACTCCCCAGTTGATAGTGATAATTCTATCAGTTTTTCTGAAAAAACTTTCTTGATCCTCTTGCTCATAATGTAACTGCCATTTTCAAATCCATTTCTTCTATGTCATCTTCGTGGATTTGTTCAAGGTCCTCATATACAAGTTGAGACCCGTTTGGTTGACTGGCCAAAAATGCATAAACAGTGTCATCACTTAAGTTAGCAGTATTAACTTGAGTACTAGTAGTGCTAACTTGAGAGCTAGCAGGGCTAACTTAAGTGTTAGCAGTACTAACTCCATAAGCAGTATTAACTTCATTAGTACTGCTAGGGGATGACACAAACGCCATATTCTGAGAACTTGAGCTTGAGCTTGAGCTTACAGTTCCTTTAACCTCTTGTTCAACAATCTTGAAATTGTTGTAGAGATCATCAAAGCTCATTGTGTCTAGATCAGGTTTATTCCTCCAAACCACAACATGAGTATTCCATTCAGAAGGCAAACTTCTCAAAAACTTCAAATTGAGATCTTCTTGTGAAATATTTTCACCCAAGATAGCCAGCTGACTTACAATCTTCTGAAGCCTGTTAAAAATAGAGTCAAGAGACTTTGTGCTTGGAGCACTAAAGTTCTCATACATTTGCTTCAGGAGAGTCTTTTGAGTCTTCTTTGTGGCTTCATTACCACCAAATCTTATTTGTATAGCAGCAAACAAAGTCTTAGCATCTTTGTATTTATTAAAGGTCATTAGGATGTCCTTAGGATAGTGCCAATCTGTATCATACTTTGTGCATTCATATCATTCTTCTTTTGAACCTTTTCTTTAGTAGTTACAAGACCTGGTATTAGTGTAGTTGAGGTACCATCAGCATTTGTTGTTGTTTTGGTTGCAGGTTTGAATGAGTTTCCATTCTCTATGACATTCCATAAAACATAGTCTTGTACTTGAAAGTATTACTCAATCCTTAGCCTTCCACATAATATATTCACCATGTTGAGGTGCATGTGGGCAACTTTGCAGTAGTAGTGATTTAAGCAGTTTCTAGATCCATCTCTTCCTTGTGAGTAAAAAAATTCTTCTTGATAGTTTCTTCTAGATCAAAGTTTCAAAACACAAGATCTGATACCACTTGTTGATCTCAACTTAAGATCTATTCCTTAGCTTGTAAAGATTAAGTTACTCTGGATAAATCCAAAACAACTATGGTTGAAACTTTGTGAATACTAAAGAGTATGTGGAATCTACTCTTTAATACTTAGAAGAATGTTAATGAAACAGTAAACTTTAAGAACAATGATATAACTGAAAAGCTCTAATATTATTATTATAAATAATACGAGTACTCTGTGTAGTACTAGGGTTTACAACCTTGAAGCTATATATCAAAACGTATATGACTATTGTATATACAAAACCATAACCTAGTATCTCCTTTTATACACTAAGGAGTCCTTTACAAGATAACTACAAATCTTCTATAATGTTAAACTTATACGTATCTTTCTAACTATATAGAATATACTCTGAATAAGTCAAATATCATAAATCTCTTGGACTCTGTTTTTTCTCTTTAGCGGTCTTTAATCTTCATGCAGCAGTCTTAAGTCCTTCAGCAGTATTAAGTTAGTACTGGCAGTACTAACTTTCTTCTAGCAGTACTAACTAGTTAATACTGGCAGTTGTAACTTGAGAAGTACTAACTCTTGACTTGGCAGTACTAAGTATGAACACATTTAATTCCCAACAGTTATATTAATCATGTAAGACAAAATAAGATTAACCATAAGTGGAAACAATCTTTCCAAATGAGAAATCTTTCCTAATCTAGTAAATCTTTCTTATTGGTGGATAAGAAATATTTCTTCTAGAAAAAATCTTTTAAAACTAGTTTTAATAAGTACAAAACAATTATTTGTTTAAATTTTGGGATAATCACAAAATGAGGAAATTTGTCCAGCTCCTCCACAGACTCCACCAAAACGCATGGACGGATCAGGGATGGGGATCCGTGAGTCGCACGTCTGACTCCCCTGGGACAGATTTGAATTTCAAAAGGTTATATAAATACCAACCTTATTCTTTCATTTCAAACAACTCTTGACAAATATTTTTCTCACACATATTTTATCTTTTATATATTCTTTGATCATTATACTTGTTACATAATCCATTACAAGTGATCAACTCATTCCACTCTTTAGTGAAGAACTTAAGAAGACTTCAAAGCTTGAAGTGTAATAGTTTTAGTTGTGTATCACGTTTTTGATTAATCATCATCTTGTATATCTTGTGTTGTGTGTTGTGTGTATCATATGTGTATGATAGGTTAGTATTTAGGCCACAAAATACATAGTGTGTTAGATTGGTTCTATCTCGAAGTAGAACTCGGTATTTAGCTTAGTACCAGAAAAAGTGTAAGGCGACATGTACGGATTTCTCTGCTAAGAGGAGCTTGTTGACATAGTGAAGGATAAAAGTATCAAGTTAGGTTCCTGGGGAGTAGAGTAGGGCAAAGAGGAGCTTCGTAGCCGAACCACTATAAATCATTGTGTCATCGGTTTGATCTTTCTTATCTTTACTTGTTTATATTTTGTAGATTAGTTACTTACTTATTGCATCGCTATCATATACACTGTGTGATCTCCTGAGTTCACCATAAGTCAACAAATATAGTTTTATTTAAAACGTTTTTAACAAACTATTCAACCCCCTTCTTGTTTCCAACATACTCAATAACTTTGATGTTTGATGGTGCGATGAATGGTTTATCTGTGCTTTCCATTGGTAAATGAAGATTTATCACGAAAACATTATATCCAACAATGAAGTTTATCTCTTGTGTTTGTCCAGCTTGAACTTGATAGTGTCCTTAGTATCAGGCACCTTGCTAACAAGTTTCAGCAATTGTTGTGTAACAACTGAAAATCGCTTCTAGTAGTAGTGAGAGCATAACTCAATGGATGTCAGTAAAATATGGCCCACTATTTTGCATTATGGTGAGCATGGGATACTTTAAAGCACAACATAGTTGGTGCATCTCCCAATGCCTTGAAATTTAGGGACGAGTTGAGCAGCTGGAATGATTTGTTGAGCAATGTGGAATACTGTATAATGACATGAAGTGATTAGTGAAATGAGATAAAGTTTATGGAATACACATTTATATATAACATTGTCTCTTTCCACTATGTCAGTTTTTATATGCTGACATTCTTTTGAGCATATTTTGATCATTTTCTTTCTTATGTGCCAATTCTTGATTTTTCAGGCACATGCCATACGCTTTATTCGTCTTTTTATTTTGATCTCATTTTGTATGCTCTGGCATTTCTTTTTCGAGCATACTCAAATTTGCTTTTTTACGTATGGATTTTATCTCTTTTTCTATATTAGTTTCCTCACCAAAAAACATTTATGAAATGACACTCTTTCAAGAATAATAAAGATATACTCTGATTTTGAAAATACCAATTTGACAAAACACAAGTGACAACCATTGATGTTTAAGTAATCCAAGAGTATAATTTTATAATCTCGTAAAAAAATTAGGTACCACTTTTTGACACAAAGATACAGTTTTTTGATAGAAATCTGAGATAACATTTCCAAAATCACAAGTTTGCCAAAAAAATGTTTGAAAAGTATGATTATACAACCAAACTAATGTAACAACAAGTGGATGGTCACTAAGCCACTCACTCCTCATTCTGTTCAATGCAGAAAACGGCCGAAACCGGACATGACTTAGACCATTTACCCAATTGAGTACAACAATTAGTCATAAATCATTTTTGAACAGTTTTTGAAATGTTCTTTTCAAAACTTTAAAATTAACTTTTTGTTGAGACATGAGAATCTATGATCACAAACATTTAATCACTAAACTCATAGTTCCCTCAACCATCAGTGTTCGTTAGCACGGGGTTCTGCTTCTCTTACATAATACCACGCAATATCTTCAGTTCACGTAATTCTCCTCTTTCCTTGCATCAGCTTGAGCATTCAAAATTTGTTTTTAGGAAGATTTAAACAATAGTCATAAACCAAGTCAAAATTCGTGTGGCTTAATCATTCCTTTCGACTTAGCGCCATCAGCCAACCACGTTCAACTTCCTCGGATGATAACGATATATCGTAGTCGTAGTCACTACAAGCTAGTTCAACATCGATGTTGTTCGTAATGATTCAACTCGCTTTATATCTAGAAAATATGCTTTGTAAAGTCTTATGATCAGTGAACACAACGCACTTCGTGCCGTACAGATATTGTCTCTACATTTTGAGAGCGAACACTACAGCTCCCAGTTCTAAGTCATGTGTAGTGTAATTCTTCTCGTGAATCTTGAGTTGGCGTGATGTGTAGTCTATGACTTTTTCCCTTTGCATCAAAACTATGCCAAACCCTTTATGAGAAACATCACAGTAAACCACAAAGTTTTTACTACCTTTGGGTAAAGCCAAAATCAATGCACTACACACTTTCTGCTTCAATAGCTGAAATGCAGCTTCTTCCTTTTCACCCGAATCGAACTTCACGCTCTTTTGTGATCATCTTTGTCATAGACTTAGCAATTTTTAAGAAACCTTCGATAAATTATCTGGTTTAAAAATAATAGCCAGCATAGACACTAGAAAATGGCAAATCTCTGTCGGAGTCTTGGGCGATTCCCAATCTTTGATTGACTCAATCTTAGCTGGGTCTACATGAATGCCTTCACTATCAATCACGTGACCAAGAAACTGTACCTTTAAAAGCCAAAATTTACACTTTGAAAACTTGGCATACAATTCTTCCTTCTTAAGTAATCTCAAAATTAACTTAAGGTGCTCTTCATACTCCTTCTTATTCTTGGAGTAGATTAAAATGTCATCGATACAAACTATCATGAATTTATCCAAATATGGTTTGCAAACCTGATTCATTAGATCCATGAATACCGTCGGTGCGTTGGCCAGTCCAAACGGCATCACTTGAAACTCATAGTGGCCGTACATGTCCCGTAACTGTTGTTCTTCGGAATCGTCTTCCCTTCCGACTTTTGAGTTGGTAGAAAACCAACAAAAAAAAAAAAAATTTTCAAAAGGGGATCGATCTAGAGTAGACTCTTAACCTTACAGTTGATCAAACAATTTTTCGATTCTCGAAAATGGAATTCTGTTCTTCACAGTAAGTTTGTTTTGTTCACGGTAGTCGATACACATCCAAAAAGATATCTTTCTTTTTAACAAATAGAACCAGAGCTCCCCAGGGTAAGGAACTTGGTCGTATAAATCCCTTGTTAGAAAGTTCTTGCAGCTGAGTAGACAGTTCTTGCAGTTCTGACGGTGCTAATCTATATGGGGCTTATGCTACAGGTGCATGATGCAGTTGTCATAAGGGATTTCTACAAGAAGTTTTACAACTCCCTAGGCAGAGTACCTAACCGTTGTAGTAGTAGTATAGGCAAGACTCGGGGGTTGTTATCGTTTCTAGGAGGAATTGTACGGGAAGAAGCTTGATCTGGTCTAACAAAAATTCTATGGGTTGAGAGAAGTTATTTTTGTATTTTTTATGTTTTGAGGAAGGCAGGTAAAATTATAATATTTGAGAGGTTTAGTTGATTTTAGCTAGTAAACTAAATAATAAACTATGCTAATGGTGACAACAATATAATAAAAAGATTGTATTCATTTAATCATGTATTACTCCCTAGATTGCTTCTCCTAGTATTGTTCTTTGTCACAATTGTGATGATCTATGTAAATTATTTCTAAGTCGTATGAACAGATACTATGAAATGCCTGCCGTCTACTTTAATATTTCGTTTGATGCAAAGCACAAGTAGGGTAGTAGTAGAAACAACCCACACTATTACAAGTAGGCCCCCAAGAGTATATTAAATGCATTTGAAATATATTAAAAGTGTCAATATATAAGTGGCAACGGTAGTATGAGCTGTTACCCGATGGTATCCTTTCTAACAATATGTTTCCCTAGACATATCAACAAACAATACAGTCAAAAGTTTAGTTTTCTAAAGCCTAACATGCATATTCATCACAAGAAACAACACCACTAAGATCTGCATTCTAGGTTTAATACAATCATAAATGAACACCATAGGAAGCTTAGCCAAGCATGTTAAAGATAAAGTAAGAATAATAATGAATCAAACAGCAAGACATATTGAATGATTAAAGATAATGTTACTTGTTAAACAGATTGAAGGAGGTACAATAGGTTTTTGAAGCCCTAAAAATCGTCCTAATAAATAGCTGCCAATGAATAGGGTTTCATCTCCTTTTTTACTCTAAAGTTACACACCTAAAAACCTAAAAACGGATTTGTATATATAGATAAATCGCTATGACGGCATCGCGTTTTAATCGTGACGCCGTCATGAAAGAGAATATTCTAGATCTTAGGCTGGGTTGTGCGAGCTGACGCCATCGTAAATTCCTATGACATCGTCATGGGATGAGTTATGACGGCGTCACGTGTATCTTGTGACTCCGTCTCTAGCTGCTGAGAACATTTATCTTGATGAGATGTTGGTGTAGGTCCGTTAGTCTTGTCTTGGTTTCTTTCTCCAAATGAGCCCAAGTCACGATGTTATTTCCTCTAATGCCTCCTGCCAAATGCTAAATACCTAAAGGACGATTAAGTACTATTTTGGGCATAAATGCAACGATTTAGAGGGTTAAATCACCCGAAAAAGTGTATAAAATGAACTATCAAATACCCCTACGCTTGGAATTTGCTTATCCTTAAGCAAATGGGCTTTTCTACCTAGAAAATAGCAGTATTAAGGTCATTTAACCTACTCTTTAAAAGTATTTTACAACACAACTTTTAGACCCGTAATTAAAAAGCACGAAAATGCATATTAATAGCACCTAACATAAGTGTTTGGGATTCTCTCTTTCACTCGGTTGTATAATAAGTTATAACATAATGGGGAAACGGAAAATCAACACTCATTACATGTCATAGAATATAAAGTACCATAGGCTTGGTAAGGGATCAAACCTCCACCGCTAGGTGCAAGCATTATTCATTACTATCCAAGAGGTCTTTTAAGGTTTGTGGGGTGGGTGTAGGTGTAAGAATAACATATATGGAAAAGGATAATGGATGGGTACATTTGGGTGGCTTTGGGTGAATTTGGAGTGAAGAGTTAGTAATTTATTTACACGAATACACGCTGGTTGTGGTTGCTAATGTGATAGGGGTAAAATTAACATATCTTATTTAATACCTAAAAATAACCAATTAATCCATAACAAGAAAAATGGCAAAAATATGCTTGTATTTGTGTTTTGTGTATGCAGGTATGGATAAGTCAAAAATCACAAGAAAACAGTCAAAAGCAAGCAAACACGGACACGAGAATCAAAAGAGTACAAAGCCGAAGCCCCAAAAGACCAAAGCCTTAGCCAATCTTCATCTACAAGGGCCATTCTTGCAATTTCCGAAAGTTATTTATAACTTAAATAGAGGAAATGAAAGACAAGGACCAAAAGTGCAATCTTCCCAAAGAATCAACAGTTTTAACTGTCAAGAAAGGAGCGGGAACTCTTTTACTATTCATCGTCTCTCCCATTTTCACTGCCATGGTAAAACAAGGGGCAAATCAAAATTAGAGGGTGATTAAGTCAATTCAAGAGGTCTACATCACAAACCCAGGGTCAAATCAGTCTTTAATCAAAGGATTCATTAAAGAAGAGCCACATCATCAAGTAAAGAAGCACAAATAGTGGTGGGTTTTGTGCTAAACTCACTCACAAAACTAACACAAACGTCACATCAAAGAATGCCAGCCTGGCAATCCTCAGGTGTCCACATCTTGATCAAACGGCCACAATTGATGATCAAATGATTGATTAAATGAATGGCAGAGATTGAAGATTGGAGAGCAGGGCTAGAGGTCCTAGAAGCTTCAGCTTGGCACTATAAAAAGGCTCATTCTCACACACACAAAAAAATCCGTTTTTATCTAGTCTTTTCTTTTTATCTAGTTTTTAGTAATTTTGTTTAGCTTAAATTCGTGTTTTTATTTTATGTAATTTTCCTTTTTCAAGTAATGTAATCAGCTTCTTTAATCAATGAAATTCAGTTTTTAGTGTTTTAAATCTCATTTTATAAAGCTTTCTTCTTAAGTCATAAGCTCTCTTATTAAGCCAAATTATTTCAATAAGCTCCTATTAAGCTCTTTCAGTCTCTAAGCTGAGATTGAGCTGTTTGAATTCAGAATTAACCTTATCTAAACCTTAAATCAGTTTAATCTCATATGGATCTTATTGTATCTAAGCTTTTGGAAGGGGATCTTACCTTGGAAGAGATCCCAAGGACTTATACTCTAGCTTATTCATAAGCTAGAGAGCTAGTAGCTGCCTTTATTGGTTCCTTTTGTTTTTACTAAAGGTTCAGTAATTTCTTCGTTTCATTAATCTCTAATTCAGTTTTAAATTGCTTTTAGTTTTAGTTTATATGCCTTAATATTGCTTATTTGCTTATTCTATGGCTTAATAGTGGTTAAATGTCTTTTCTAGGTCTATTAGTTATGTGTCTTTAACTGTTTTTGCTTAAAGTAGTTATTAGATCTTTAGTTATCAATTTCTGCATAAAACTAATAAGAATCCAAAATATTAGGTTTAATTAGTTAAGATCTTAGAATTTTGCTTATCAGTGTTTATTCATATTTGATAAGTTTGTATTTAAAGCTAGTTTTTTATCTGGTATTGAAGTGCTTGTTTCATTAATTTCTCTTAAAAGGCTTTCTCAAATTCCTGTCATGGTTTTTTAAGGAGTGTTTTGGTTAGTGCACACTTAATTTGCACTAACAATATTAACTAAGTTAATACGCTGAGCCTTTTACACTACCAGTACTAACCACCAAGTTATTACTAGCTTTCACAAGTTAGATACTGTTAGCCGTTAATCTCAATAGAATTAAAGTTTAGATTCAGCTTCACATTAGGATTTAGTTTTATCATTCTCTAGCTTATTTCTTGCTTATTTAGTTCTCAAAAGTCAAAATTGCACCAGCAGTACTTTCAAGTGAAAGTACTGCTGAACTTTTTACACTAGCAGTACTAACCATAAGTTAGTACTGCTGTGTTCTTAGCTTAATTTAGTTAAGTATTTTTAGAGATTTAGCTTTATAAAATTTAGTAGGATTTAAGTTTATAATAAGCTAAATACTGTTTTTAAGGTCTTAATTAGCAATTTCTAGCTTATTGTCTTAGTTAATTTACTGGCAAAAGTCATAAAAACCTGAAAACTCCAAAGAATAGTACTAGAATTTTAGGATTTAAATTTGTTAATTTAGCTTATGGATATAGATTTTCTAGCTTAATC
Source organism: Tanacetum coccineum (assembly GCA_026074375.1). Classification (NCBI taxonomy): domain Eukaryota; kingdom Viridiplantae; phylum Streptophyta; class Magnoliopsida; order Asterales; family Asteraceae; genus Tanacetum; species Tanacetum coccineum. Next base: position 109,806 of record BQNB010001393.1, on the reverse strand, counting down.
AGATAGATTATAAGTAGTTTAATAAGTCCTTAAAGTTTTAGAGTTTAGTTTAGCCTTATAAGCCTTTAAGCTCATTTGGAAAAAGGTAGTTACTTTTGCTTTTTCCTGAGTTTTAGCTTATTTTATGATCGAATTCAGTAGGTAAAAGAAAGGAGCTTAAGCTTTAAATTCATTTCATTTTAGATTGAAGAGCATATCATAAGCTCTTTAGAACTTCTTCCCTTATTCATTTGAACTAGTTTGAGTTTTTTATAGCCTTTTTTATTTTTAAACCAAGTGGTTAAACCCTCCTATCTGTAACAGTTTATTAATAACTCTTTTTAGAGCTTATCTTTGAGTTTCAGATTATAGTGCTTATTGTTAAAGTTTGTTCCCCCTTCCCTTCCTTTACAACCTGCTTCTTTTGAGATTTTTCATTTTAAGCACTTAACCAAATATCAACTTATTTCGGGACTTAGCTTGTTATCGGGGAAAGATACAAAGGGTAGAAAGTGTAACTTTTCGATTTTAGTTGTTTGCCAGTTAGTTTCCCCCGTCAGGAAGTGTTTTCCCCATTTGATCCTTTTCCTTTTTGCATCATTCGTCCCCATTAAGTTAAGTTTTAAAATAGTTTATTAAGTTTTAATTAATAATTAGGGTTAAGTTTTAATTAGTTCAATTAAACTTTTATAAAAAGATAAAAATTAGGGCTTTTATTTTTTAATAAGTTTTCGGCAATTTTTCTTTATCTAGTAAAATTTTAGTTTACATTTTTAGGGATTTAAAATTAGTTTACTTGCTTAATTGTCATTATTTGTTGCAATAGCTTATCCAAAATATCTTTGTTCCATTCAAATCAGGATCCGAACCTAAAACGTGGTTTCAATCTCACTAGTCATTGGGGAAACGACCCGGGTGATCATACTTACCCGGTCAAACATACGTATATTATATATATTATATTATTTTTGTAAGTTTTAACTTTTTACCTTAGTTAGAGGTGAATAGTTGGAATTTACCTAAGTAGTATTTTTATTATATATTTTATAGGTACGTAAGACTGCAAATCAGGATGATTTCTCGGTTTTTGGGGATAGTTTTGATTCGTGCCTCTCCAATTTAGAAAAGATGCTAAAACGGTGTGAAGACACGAATTTAGTTCTTAATTGGGAGAAGTGCCACTTTATGTGTAGAGAAGGAATTGTGTTAGGGCATAAAATTTCAAAGTCGGGAATTGAGGTCGATCGTGCTAAAGTCGATGTTATCGCTAAGCTCCCTCACCCGACTACTGTAAAAGGTGTTAGGAGTTTCTTAGGTCATGCAGGTTTTTACCGCCGATTTATCCAAGACTTTTCTAAGATTGCTAGACCAATGACTCACCTTCTTGAGAAGGAAACACCGTTTGTGTTTTCTAAGGATTGTATTGATGCTTTTCAGACTCTTAAAAAGAAGCTTACCGAAGCTCCAATCTTAGTTGTCCCGGATTGGAACCTACCTTTCGAACTCATGTGTGATGCAAGTGATTTCGCGATTGGTGCGGTTTTAGGACAACGAAAGATGAAGCATTTTCAGCCTATACATTATGCTAGCAAGACTATGACTGAAGCTCAAATTCATTACACTACCACGGAAAAGGAAATGCTTGCCGTTGTGTATGCTTTTGAAAAGTTTCGGCCATATCTTGTCTTATCCAAAAGCATAGTGTATACGGATCACTCGGCTTTAAAGTACCTTATGAACAAACAAGACGCTAAGCCGAGGTTGCTCCGGTGGGTTCTTCTCCTATAAGAATTTGATATCACCATCCGTGATAAAAAAAGGAAGTGAGAACCTTGCGACAGACCATTTATCTAGACTTGAGAATCCTCATAAGGATGTGTTAGAAAACAAAGACATAAATGAACATTTTCCTTTAGAAACTCTTGGAGTTATTTCTAGTGAAAGTACCCCATGGTTTGCAGACTATGCAAATTACCATGCGGGGAATTTTATTATCAAAGGAATGTCAACTCAACAAAAGAGGAAGTTTTTTAAGGATGTTAAACATTATTTCTGGGATGATCCCTATCTTTTTCGTACTTGTGCGGATCAAATCATTTGACGGTGTGTGCATGGGCAAGAAGCTCTTGAGATCCTCAAAACTTGCCATAAAGGACCCACCGGGGGCCATCATAGTGCCAATCTCACCGTTCGAAAAGTATTTGATGCCAGTTTCTTTTGTCCTACCATATATCGAGATGCCCATACGATGATCAAATCTTGTGATACGTTTCAAAGACAAGGCAAAACTTCACAACGAGATGAGATGCCTCAAAACTCTATCTAAGTTTGTGAAATCTTTGATGTATGGGGTATTGATTTTATGGGACCATTTCCATCTTCAAGAGGAAATAAATATACCCTCGTAGGTGTTGATTATCTTTCAAAATGGGTCGAAGCCAAGGCGCTCCCCACAAATAATGCTAGAGTTGTAGTAAAGTTTTTAAAATATCTTTTTGCCCGATTTAGAACACCTAGAGCTATAATAAGCGATCGTGGGACCCATTCTTGTAACGATCAGTTTGCTAAAGTAATGTCTAAGTATGGGGTCACTCATCATCTAGCTACCGCTTATCACCCTCAAACGAGCGGTAGAGTGGAGGTGTCCAATCGAGGTTTAAAACGTATTCTAGAAAGGACGGTTGGAGAAAATCATGCCTCATGGTTTGACAAATTAGATGAAGCTTTGTGGGCATTTCGTACTGCTTTCAAGACACCAATTGGTTGTACACCTTACAAGCTTGTCTACGGAAAGTCTTGCCATTTACCAATCGAGTTAGAGCATAAAGCATACTGGGCTTTAAAACATGCTAACTTCGATCTTAAAACCACGGGTGATCATCGGAAGCTTTAACTAAATGAACTTAATGAGCTTCGTGATCAAGCTTACGAGAATTCTTTGATTTATAAGGAAAGGACGAAGAAGCTTCATGACTCAAAAATCAAAAACCGCATTTTCAATGTTGGTGATCGAGTTTTACTCTTCAACTCTCGTCTGTAGGATCCCGTAACACTTCACTTCATATATATCATACACGAAATCAGAACAAGAAAGGAGAAAGATTGAGTTGTTTAGACAGAGAAAGAGGAGAGAAAAATGAGAGAGAAAGTGAAAAGATATTTTTGATATTTTGAACAACTGAACAACTTACTTTTTCTAAAGAAGAAAAAGCTTATATACCCCGTCACGTTAAAGGTGATGCGCGGGATATTTAACTAGGACTCGGGCTCGGGTTTTGCTTGGGATTAAACCCAAAACATATACAATATTAGATTAACTATCGAGCTCGATTCCCGATATTATCCTATTACAACATTAACTAATTAAAGACCGAAGCTCCATCGTAGAGTGACCGAACTTCCTTGTTCGACTCAATAAATTGAGGCTAACAATCTCCCCCGAAGTGAGGTCTTGAACACGGGAACGAGCTTCCTTTATTGACTCAATAAAATTAAGGCTAACAATCTCCCCCGAAGTGAGTTCATTGATGACACTCCTTCATGAGATCAGTGAGATTGCTTTTGTCGTTTAAGCTCGAGTGTTCTTGGTCTTTGTCTTCGTTGTCTATGTTGTAAGCTTGTTCCTTCATGCTTTGCGATATAGACTTTGAGCCTTTGACATTGTCTTTAACGTCTATTCCATCTTGCGATCTTGAGTATTTGACCAACATTCTCATACTGTGCCTTATCTTGAAAGCTTCAAATCAGAGTTAGCAGAAGTCTTTGTCTTTAAATCTTGAGCTTTCTAGATAGTATGTCTTCGTAGATTGAGCATTTGAATGGGATTGAGGTTGCCGTTACCACCGTTTGACCTGCAGGTTTACGTTAGTGATAAACGAGAAAATTGATTTGAAAATCAATCGACGTGTCACTCGTTAAAGAGTTTTTGTAACACATCGAGAGTGTCATGTTTTTATCAAAATTCATCAACCGTCAATTCATTTACTGGACCAAATCGATATCCAGTTGTCACAAGTTTGATTCATATAGAATCTCGCAAGTCACCTACC
>BQNB010001393.1:69824-101519 GCA_026074375.1 Tanacetum coccineum | reverse complement strand
GTTCATGATAATTCGGGCAGTAGGTAGTGGTTTGTTAAGCAAACTTAGGCAACACGTAAATAGGAGATGGTAACCGAAAACACTTGTGTCCAATGAAGAAATAACCATTTTATTCATAAACAACTTTAAGTACTTAATTCCATAAGTAGAAAGAGTGTGATATCAATCAAGTAACCAGGTTTGTAATTAGTGTGTAAACGAGTTTGAAATTCGGTAACGTAAACGAGTTTGTAAACGAGCATGTTTCTCACCCCAAAAGATAATAAAACATTTATTCAAAACGAGTAAAATGTGGGGCTATGAACTCACCTTGATGTTGCGGAGCAACTAGCAGAAATGCAAACAATATGCACAACACAAACGAAAGACGAATCGGCTCGACCGAGAAGATGCAGCTTAACTTAACGGTTATATCCCACTAGCTTAGGATGATGAATTGGGGATTTCTGATGGATGAGTACGTCAACGCGACACGTTGATAAAGGATTTGGATTACAAGTTGGATGAGTTTGGTGGTTGGTTATTTAAAATAAATCAAAAAACACACGCAAAGTATGTAATATATTCCGTATATATATTACATATGAAAAAATGAACAATTATATAATTCATATGGTGAAGTATATAATAAAGACAAACATTCAAAAGAATAAGTCGCAATATATAAATACTTTACAAGTATTATATAAGAAACGTAAGAAAAATAATCGTAACAATATAATTCGACACGTTTTTGAAAATCACTAAGTAAATTGATAAGGAGTTTTCACATAAAAGTAAACACGCGTTTTAAAGTTGCGGATTAGATAAATGACGTTTTTAAAGTTTGTGCAAAAGTTATTATTTTATTTACTAATAGAGAATTATAAAATACTATTTTATAATTTAGTATTTCATTACGTGTTAAACTAGTTGTATCGTTCGTAAGAGTATAGTTTTCGTTTGTTGTCGCGTTAGTGTATAATTACATTTTTAAAAATCTTAAAAACTATATAACTTTGTCCATTTATCGGGTTTCAAAAATAATATAAACTTTAATGAAAATTTACTAAGTATAACAATTTTTAGAAATTTCGGCATGACCTTGCCGTTTAAACAACGTTTCCCATTTTCATCAATCCGTGTTGCAACATGTTTCAATATATCTAAACTAGACAATACAAATAACACAATTAAATAAAACCAAACACACCCAAACTGCTAAACCAAACACCCCTTTAGGGGTAGTTTATCACAAATCCAAACGCCCCTAAAGGCTGTTAAACAACAACCCAAACGCCCCTTTGTGGGCTGTAAATCAGCAAACCAAACGCCCCTTTGGGGCTGCCATAAAACACAGAACCAAATGCCCTCTCTGGGCCGTTATCCACAAAACCAAACGCACCCTTATGGCTGCGTTAACAGCAAATCCAAACGCCCCGTTAGGGCCATAAAACGCAGAAACAAACACATAAACGCAATAATAAACACCCCTATACGAGCGTGTATATCGACCGAAATAAGAGAACAAAACCATACTAAATCAATCAAAATGAAACAAGTTTAACACAAACACAACCACACAACTTATTATTTGTTTTTACAAAATATATATAACCAACCAAACTCGAGTTAAAGAGGAAAGTGGTGAGGTTTCGCGGTCTGAGTCAAGACGCTGTAGAGGCTCGTGGTGACGAGGTGGATCCTGCATGAGAAAACCAAACGCACTCGTCTGCTACCCTAAACCAACGCACCCTTGCGGCGTTTGAACAACTACTAAAACCAACCACCCTATAGCTGCTTTTCAATCCAAATGACAAATCCGGCTGTTCATTTCTAAGACCAGGCGCACCCTGGTGCCATGACTGGTAAAACTATACACACCCTTGGAGTGCTAAGAAACACCATACCGAACGCACCCTGGTCGGTGTAAATACATCCAACGCGCCCTTATTGTTATCTTTTTCTTAAACCAAACGCCCCTTGTCCATTTCTACATCAACCCAACGCACCCTATATACTTTATAATAAAACCAAACGGACTTGCTGGCTGAAACCAACAACCCAATGCACCCTGCTGCGTCTTTTTTAAAACCAATCGCACCCATGGTGCATTGATAATAACTCTTATTTCACCGCGGTTGGCGTTAAGTTTCCAAACAAAATGCACCCTTTGAGGTGTTAGACCCAACCATACCGAACGCACTCTGTTGGTCATTTGTTAAGCCAAACGCATCCTTAACCACAGATCCAAACGCACCTGTTGGGCGCTGTTGTGGTGATGATGTGGTGGTGATGACGAGGAGGTAGTGGCTGACAGAAGGTGGTGATGACATCGAGGTGGTGACGTGGTTGAGATGGCCACGATGGTGGTGATGTTTTCGAGGTGATGACGGTTGTGGTGAAGATGGTGTTATTTTAGGCGTGGTGGTGTGGTTGCAGTGGTGGCAATGGGTTCGCCGAGATTTGGCCGGAAATGGTGGCTGGTCGCCGGAAGCGGCGCCGGATATTTATGGAGAGGAGGGAGGATGTATAAATGTGTGGCTTATATAAAAATGGGAACCCTAAATGAGTATACACACACACACACACACACACACACACATATATATATATATATATATATATATATATATATATATATATATATATATATATATAAGTGTTAAATTGAAATGGAAAGGTGTATAATAGTATAAGGGTTGAAGGTTTGTGTTTGTAAATATTTTCACATGGACCTAAAGGTAACTTTGTTAATAACTGTTCGAGTCCTCGTTCTATACTCAGGGTAACGGTTTGAATTAAAATACGAAACTTGCGCCATTGTTTTCTAAATAATTTTTCCAACAAAATGAGTATCTATATGACTATAATTTTATAAATCTTTTATAAAATTTAAATAAAATGTTCATTATTTATTTGTGTGTCTCTGACAATCTTTGTCCGTAAGATGAACTTTAATTAAATAATTGCGTTTTTAAATAAGCGTTTTTGAGTAACATAATTGTGTAAATGAGAGATGAGTAATAATAAATATGATTTATTATTTACATGTGTTTCAAAAATTTACTAGTTATGCGGTATTCGTTATTATGTGACCGTAAAAGGTCAAAAGTCAAAAAGTCAAGTCGGAACCAAAAAGTCAAAGGGAAAAATAGTAATTTAAAATTTTGAAAATTTCGGGTTGTGACATCTTCAATATCCTGTGAAGTGTTTGGAATGACTGTAGCTTGTGAGGATGAATTTGTTGGTGTTGGCGCGGTGTTTGCTGTTGTTGTAGATGCCATTGGAGTCTGAAGAACTTGAGGTGCTTGAGCAGCCAGAGTAGTTCTTGTAGCAGCTGATGCTTGACCACCAATATAATCATCATACATTACTTTAAATAAGATATCTAATTCACATTTAATAGGTTTGAGATGTTATTGTTGACGGAGCATAGGTAGATCGAATCCTGAACTGATTTGTCTAGAAGTCATGCTTTAAAGCTCGGGTTTTGAACTGCGTTGTTCAAAAGCCATCGCTAAAAGCTCATCAAATGTAACATTTATCGTCTCCATGATTTTCTTTGTCCTTTGGTTGTAAACTTTATAAGTACATGAAGTAGCAGAATAACCAATGAAAAAGCCTATATCACCATTCACACCAAGCTTCCCAATATCCTCATGGTCGTTCTTGGGATAACATAGAGCCTCAAATACATGAAGAAAGGTGATATCCAGTTTTCTACCGTTAATAAGCTTATATGATGTTTTTCTAAATCATCGGTGAATGATGGAGCAGTTTTGAGTGTAGCACGCAGTGGCAATTGCTTCAGCCCATCAATAAGCTCATATGGTGTTGTTCCTAACGTTCGGTTTATGTGTTTCACGACTCCATTTTGTTGAGGTGTTCAGACAGAAAACGCGTGGTGAGAGATGGTAACACTATCAAAGTATTCTTTAAGCACTTGATTCTTGAATTATGTGCCATTGTCAGTTCTTACAATAATAACTAAAGCTTGTAAAAGGACAATAATTTTCTTCAGAAATGTTTTAATCTCCTATGGTGCTTCATCTTTTGATCTGAGAAAGTGTACCCAAGTATGACGAGAGTAATCGTCCACAATCACTAGAATGTATCGCTTACCATTTATTCTTTTGACTCTCATTGGACCACACCAATCCATATGGAAAAGGTGTACCTCTGCTTAGAATTTGGAACAGGTTTGGGTGGGTGAGATGCCTTTTTGCTTTTTCCTTGCTCACATGAGGGACAAAGATGTTCTTTATGATATTTGAATATTAGAAGACCGGTGACGAGATCATTTTTTGCAAGGTCATTTATGGTGTCAAAATTGAGATGGGATAAACGTTGGTGCCATAACCAAGATTTGGTAGAAGTAGCACGAGCCATGAGGCAAATTGGAGATGCAGAGGCTATTTCAATTGATGGTGTAAAGGTTTGTTGTACGATTTCTTTTCAACAAATCAACTCCTTCTAGATTTTTAATGAAACAGGTGTTCCTTTTGAAAGTGACCTCTAAATTTGAATCACAAAAATGACCAACCGAGAACAGGTTAGTCTCTTGATACCACATGTTAGCATATCAAATCACATGAAACACATGTTGGCAATAAAGGCGTCTCAAGTTAATATTGTTGTTTGAAGAAACTACTGTTGCTGAAGATTAGAAGAAATAGTTTAAGTCATTAGTACTGCTAATGTAATAGTTATTACTGCCAGTACAAAGTGTTAGTACTGCCAGTTTATTAGTACTGTTAGTTATGTAGTTAGTTGTAACACCCCCAAAATCTGATATGCAGCGGAATGGTAACATTGGGGTGCTACGTCAAAGTACAACAATCAAGATATAGGAAACGACCTAAAAATGGCGTTTTAAACAAGAACATTCGATGCATTATAGGAAAATCAGAGTTTATACATTAGGTCCCATAAGTTTTGAAAAGAAAAGACATACTACATAAGTTCTTTAAACAAAAGCTTAATAATCCCAAAAGACGACATAAGTTTTTATAGATAAAGTTGCATCGAATTTAATTAAAACACAGAATCCGTTTTCATCGATATCCATCACGGCTCCCATCCAAGCTTATATCTGAGGACCTGAAATTAAACATGCTAAAGGTCAACACAAAGGTTGAGTGAATTCATAGGTTTATAAGTAAAAGTGTGGACCACAAGATTTAAGTAATGGAGGACTAAGTACATATTCCGAAGTCCAAAAACATGTATTATTGCACTAAGCTCATGACCCCGAAGCCTTAACTGTTTTTGCCCCAAGTGGGTAGGGTGTCTGCCAAAACAACCTACAAGTTATTCTCAATGTTAAATGCACCATGGTCAACTTGTGACCAGAAATTCAAGGTGGGGATTGTTAGTCCCGATAGATCTATCCACAACACTAGCGCTCACAATAGTGGTAATTGACGGTTCATGATATGGTAGGGACTTAGATGGCACTGTGGTAACTTATGCAATAATATGCAGGTAATAATCTGGATAGCATACAGTTTAAAACAAAACACTTGTGTCCGTAGTAAAACAAGCATGTAATTCCACCCCGTAGAGTTTATAAAACAAGGAGATAGAAATGGGGGCTATGAACTCACCTTAGGAGTGAAGTGATGAAATAATCAGGTAAATGGCAGAAAACGTATCACGGAAATATCCGAAAGCAACCTAAGTAAATATGGGTCGTATCAGTACTCAAGTACGTCGTCTAATAACTACCATGTACAATCCTATATAGTTATCATCATACTATCGTTCGGGCTATCATAATTAAGAGGTCATGACATGACGTACGAGGAGCTAGGATACTTTAAATCGTAAATCCAACAGTTCGTCAATACGACATCCGAAGAGGCCTCATTATGAAATTCCCTAGTAATATAGCACTTGATAACTAATACCACATATAGGTCTATATAGCTCAATCACCATCTAATTGTTTTGGAAAAATTGGGTTGATTAAGTAAAAACGTTTATAATTATCGTTTTAGTAAATATAACATAACTTTTGCGTTTTAAGCCCTAATTTGACGTTTCTTATGCCCACGCTTTCGTACAAAGACGAGTGATCAAAATATTAGATATTAAAATTTTCAACTTTCTGTTGTGAATAGTAATTTTACTGTTCACAACAGCTATAAACCCGTTTTTACGTTTTAATTAGCGTAAAACTCGTAAATGTCGTATTTTATTCGTTATAGTTCCGTTTTTAGCGATTCTTTCGAGTACGATCTCGTATTTAAAAGTTATATCATATATTTGATGTTTTAAAAATATAACTTTCTGTAATGAATAGTAATTTTTATAAAAATAGTTTTATAAACCCGGTATTAACGTAAATCGTATTTTTATCGTATCTTTTTCGTTATAAATCGGTTTTTCAAGTTTCTTATCATTTTGGAATCGTCATGAGGCGTATTATTTTTATAAAAAGTCAAAACCTACTGTATAAGTGTCGAATTTAAACAGCCCTTTATTATCCAAGAGTATACTTTCTTTAAACACTTTAAAAACCCTAATTTATACATAATCATGTTTATACTTAAACAACATGTTAACATACTTATAGATCCATTATTCCATGATATATACAACAACATGACATAAGAAAAAGTGTATAATTTCATAACCATAGGTAAAAACTCTTTTTACATATTCAAAGGTTCTAAATGGTGATTTAGCTATAAAGAACATGTAAACACATAAAATCATGAAATGAAAAGTATAAAGGTATTTAGATAACCTTAGGAAGGATGAATGATGAAGAACAAATGATCTAAACCCTTGTTTTGGATATCAAACCCGAGATTATAACACTAGAAAAACCCTTAATCCTTTGAAACCCGAATCTTGCACAAACTTTCTTAAATCTTCGAAACGAGAAATCAACCCTCCGATCTTTCTTAGAACACCTTAGAATAGATGTAAGAACACTTGTATTTGATCTAGAAAATCAAAGTATGGATGTGTTATGGAGATGGTTTTGAGCCGTGATATATGATGAGAGAAATGAGAGAGATTTTTGTGTTTTACACCTTAGGAATGTGTTTTGTATGTTTTTCTTACTAGTTAAGCCTTTATATAGGGCTTAACTAAGGTTAAGAAACTCTAGTTAAGTTAACTAGGGTTAAGTTAAAGGAAAATATCTAAAAGATATTTTAGATAAATATCTAATAAATATCTTATAAATATCTAATAAATATCTTATAAATATCTTATTAATTAAACGCGAGCTATGACCAAGGTCAAGAAATAAATATGACGTGGTTCATAAAATGATATTTTATGATCATAAAAATAATAACGAGACACGTCGAAGCTCGAAACGATTAACGAACGCGCGGTCAAATGTCGACTCGCGGAACGTCAAAAAAATAAAAGTAACCCAATCTTTTCCAAAATTTTCATAATAAATACGAAAATATTTATTATCGACAAATAAAATGTTAAATGTCGACACTCACTCACGGAAACTCGTAAAATAGATGACGTCGAAAATGACCTGAAAATACGGAATGTTACACTTCTGTGATGGACTGAAGTATGGGGTGGAGCAGGGAGAGGCAAAGTTGGACTTGGCGATGGTCGAAGGTTATGATCCGGAAGCCGAGGGCAAGTTTATAGCGACCATGCAAGCTCTGAAGGATCTAAAGTATCCACTCATCGATGAACTGGAAAAGCTGAAGGACGCACCCATGGATGTGCTTATGGCGTCCTTATATTTGGAAAGCGATACTGGGGCAGACGCTCCCCAATGGATCCGTGACCTTCGTCCGAGTTCGTCACAGTTGAAGATCCCGGTGTACCCTGAGGTACGTGACCCGCAGGATCCCTGGGCTGTTAAGGAAGAAATGCTACTCGAAGATGCCATTGCAGCAAATGTGAGCCGCGCCGAGAAGAAGAAAAAATGCAGGATAGTTTGCCGCACCCACGGTGTGGGCTCTGCTCATCATGCTAGGTCCGATGGCGTTCCCGTATCTGTGCCTACCGCGGTTCCGCAGGGCCTTGCGATCCTGCTTGCTGATGCCGCGACACAAACGGATGTTCCGGAGGAGGAATCATCCCCCAAGCTAACTAGATCCAAGTCGCTGCCCTCAATGTAAAATTTAGATTGGCTATAGTGCCGCCTGTGGTACTTATACAATATTTTGTTTGTAACATTTTGCACGGATGTCCGTGATAAACAATGTTTGATAATGCATTATTTATTGTGATTTGCACTTGTAGCGTCTTACGTGCTCCGTGGGAGTCTTGTTTTGTGTGCCCAACGTCTTAGGTACACGTTAGAATAAGGATGCAGGATCCGTGGCCGTTGGGGTTGCAACCCACTTATACGGCAAGTAATTAGTAGGGTACTTAGCCTATGAACATCTGGAGATAATCACAATATTGTGCGTGCATTCGTGGAATGACAAATAATAATAAATAAGGAGAAAAGAATGACAGTTTTCACGGAAAAAGGTCGCAGGGCTAGCTAGACCCTGCGGAATTTTATTAATATCCTAAAGACAAAAAAGTTGAAAAAAGAAGAAATAATACATGGATTACTTTATTTGGGGTCCTAATGACAACGAGGTTCGTCCATGCATATGCTGCGACCTAGAGGTAACATTTCTTCAGGTTAGCGATATTCCATGTTCGCGGGAGATCCGTGCCGTCCATAGTCCGTAACTTATATGCTCCGTCACCTAGCGCTTCCGTGACTTCATAAGGTCCTTCCCACTTTGGTCCGAGTTTTCCTCCGGCCGCGGTATGACTTGCGTCATTGCTGCGATAAACAAAGTCTCCGGGTCTAAAAGCAACGCCACGGACCCTAGCATTGTAATACTTTGCCATCTTCATCTTGGACTTGGCCTCGCAAATTGCTGCGTGCTCTCGCTTTTCTTCCAGTAAATCCAAATTTAGTCGCAGCTCCTCGTCGTTTTGTACAGTGTCAACCGTCGCGGTGCGGTAAGTTGGCATTCCGATTTCAGCGGGTACGACGGCTTTCGTACCGTAGGTCAGGGAAAAGGGGGTGTCCCCATGGCTGGACTTAATCATCGTGCGGTGAGCCCAAAGGACATACGGAAGTTCTTCTAGCCAATTCTTGTTTCCTTCGCCTAGACATGCCTTGATCCCTTCCCCCAGATTTCGGTTTCCCCTTTCCACAAGTCTATTAGACTGGGGGTGTTTTACTAAGGCGAATCATTGCGTGATGTTCAATTTATCACACCAGTCCTTAAATGGGTTGTCACTAAATTGTTTGCCGTTATCTGATATTATTTCTCCTAGGAGACTGAAGCGACATACAATGTTGTCCCATACGAACTTTTTCACCTAATTTCCTGTGATCGTTGCCACGGCTTTCGCTTCTATCCATTTCGTGAAATAATCCATGGCAACTATCAAAAACTTCACCTTACCCGGTCCTTTCAGGAAAGGACCGGCTATATCGATTCCCCATTTGTAGAACGGCCACTGAGCCGTGATTGGGGTTAGCGGTTGTTGCGGATTTCTTGGTACAGGGCGATGTACTTGACAATCGTTGCACGCGCGTATCATATCTCTTGCGTCCCGGTGCATGGTCGGCCAATAATATCCTAGTCGCATAGCCTTTGCTACTACTGACTGTGGTCCTGCATGCATACTGCATGACCCTTCATGAATTTCACGGATCACGTAGCTTGCTTGGAGTGGTCCCAAGCACCTTAACCACGGCTTTAAGAATGATCGCCTGTAGAGAGTCCCTTCCATTAATTCATATTGTCTGGCTTTTATGCGGAGTTTACTTGCTTCCTTTCTGTCACCAGGAAGAGTCCCATCCTTCAGGTACTCCATTATCGGGGTCATCCATGTCGGTCCATCCTCTTCTACCACGGTCGTCACCTCCTTTTCTTGTATTGATTTTTCTTGAAGTACCTCGACCAAGACTTGTTTAGATAAATGCGCGAAACTAGTTGACGCAATCTTGCTCAGGGCGTCTGCTTTTTTGTTCTTGCTGCGGGGTACTTGGCTTATAGAAAAATTAGCAAAGCCACTGACCAAGCCTTTGACTTTCTCTAGGTATTTGATCATATTCTCTTCTTTAGCGACGTACGTCCCCAGGACTTGGTTTGCTACCAACTTGGAGTCCACGTTTACTTGTACATTCTGTACGCCCATCTGCGCCGCTATACGGAGGCCAGCTATTAGTGCCTCATACTCTGCTTCATTGTTGGAGGCGGTAAACTGAAACCGTAAAGCGTAGGTGAATTTCGTCCCCTCTGGGCTTGTCAGTATTAAACCTGCACCTGATCCATCTACACATGACGATCCATCCGTGAATAGTGTCCAGGGCTCCGGCGGGGTCGTCACAACTGGTGTGTTTGGTGGATTTTCATCCGGTTTCTCTACGAGGAAGTCCGCCAGTATCTGCCCTTTCACCGACGTTCTTGGACGGTATGTGATGTTGTGTTCTCCTAGCATGACACTCCATTTTTGTAACCGCCCTGCCACGTCGGGACGTGACATTATTTGTTTAATTGGTTGATCGGTAATAACTGCAATGGGATGCGCCTGAAAGTATCTCCGCAGCCTCTTAGCGGCAAAAACTAGTGATAGGACTAGCTTTTCCATTGGAGTGTAGTTTAACTCCGGGCCTTGCAATGCGCGGCTGATAAAGTAGAATGGCGTCTGAACCGTGCCCCTTTCGGTCATCAGGACTGCGCTAACTGCTCCGTAGGAAGCGGACAGATATAGAATCAATTCCTCCTTTGGTTTGGGTGCTACCAGCAGGGGCAACTCTGAAAAATGTTGTTTTAGTTGCTTGAAAGCTTGTTCCGCTTCTGGGGTCCAGCGGAAGTCACTTTTTTTTATGCATCTCTTCAAGGTTCTGGCGGGGTCGTCACAACTGGTGTGTTTGGTGGATTTTCATCCGGTTTCTCTACGAGGAAGTCCGTCAGTATCTGCCCTTTCACCGACGCTCTTAGACGGTATGTGATGTTGTGTTCTCCTAGCATGACACTCCATTTTTGTAACCGCCCTGCCACGTCGGGACGTGACATTATTTGTTTAATTGGTTGATCGGTAATAACTGCAATGGGATGCGCCTGAAAGTATCTCCGCAGCCTCTTAGCGGCAAAAACTAGTGATAGGACTAGCTTTTCCATTAGAGTGTAGTTTAACTCCAGGCCTTGCAATGTGTGGCTGATAAAGTAGATTGGCATCTGATCTGTGTCCCTTTTAGTTATCAAGACTGCACTAACTGCTCCGTAGGAAGCGGTCAAATATACAATCAATTCATCCTTTAGTTTGGGTGCTACCAGCAGAGGCAGCTCTGACAAAAGTTGTTTTAGTTGCTTGAAGGCTTGTTTCGCTTCTTGGGTCCAGCAGAAGTCACTTTTTTGATGCACCTCTTCAAGGTTTTGAATAGCGGCAAGGACTTTTCCGCAGATTTGAAAAGGAATCTATTTAAACTAGCCAACTTCTCGTTGAGACTCTAGACCTCTTTTATCGTCCGTGGGGATGGAAGTTGTAGTATTGCTTCCGTTTTGTCAGGACACGGTTTTATCCCTTCTGGGGTAATCGTGTACCCCAAGAACATCCCTTCCACTGCTCCTGTCCCTTTTCTTCTCTCGGATCAGGCAAGTTTCCCTTCCCGGTATTGACCTATGTGCAGCTCTATTGATCAGGTACTCTGTCAGGTCTGATGGTGCCACAGCGGATATATCTATGTTTTTCTTCTAGAGTGTGCATTGTTCCGTTACTCTGCCTAAGGACAACGTCCCACCCAATTGCCACTTCTGATCAGGGAAATTCGAATGTATTGCTACTTTTAGGTTTTGAGTGACTGGTTCCTACCTCTTTAGGTATTTCTTTGGGGTTAACGTAATCAACCGTGGCGCATCGGCAAAGTATAAGGTTAGTGCTATGGATTGTCAAATATTCCCCCGTCGGCAAGAAACTTAATTCATTCCGGGGGCTGTGGATGCACTCTTGGATTTTCTCTTATGCCCGGTCTCCCCATTATACCATTGCTATGGCGAAATTTGATCTGACAATCCATGAAATCCCATCCTACGCTTTTGTACAATGATAGCTTCTCCCAATTGTCACTTATAAGCCTAAAGCTATCCCATCGGCCATATAGTTTCTCACTAAAAACCGGTTTGCGATGTCCTTGCGTCGGGGAACTTCTGGCTTCTGATTTTAGACGGAGTTGGTTAAAGGAATGATCATAAAGTATCTTCAGTAGTGGAACCTCTGTCTATTATATTGCGCGTGGATTATATGTCCGCCGATTTTTGCTTTTATGACGAGCGGACCCTCTATTCCATCACTATCGGCTAGTGGCGAAAACGTAATTTCGATGCCGTAGGCGAATGCTTTGGTAACTTTTGCCTCATCATTCTATGTATTTGGCTAGTATCATATAGATTGCTAAAGGTTGTGTCTTTAGTCGAGGCTCCTTCTCTGGTTCTTTATTTTGATTCAAGACCTGGCTTAAGTTCTTTTATGAGATGCGAGGTTTTCCGGCTTGAACCAATTCTTTAATCTGCTTTTTCAACTGCATGCACTCATCCGTGCTATGCCCCTTATCATTGTGGAAGTCACAAAACTTATTGCTACTTCTTTTTTCGATCGGGGTTACCATAGGTGGCGGCGGTTTAAACTTTCCTGCCTCAATTGCGAGGATTTCCTTGGGCGTTTTGATAAGGGGAGTAAACCTACTAGACCCCCGTCCTTCCCTTGGCTGAGTTTGGAAGTCAGATTTTCACTCAGTGGCCTGCCGCTTGGAATGGTCTTGTGATTTCCACGATAAGTGACCTTTCTTTTTAGAAGCAGCAGCGGCTTCTCCTCGTATGAAGGCAGTGGTAATTGTCATCATTTCTTCCATGGTCTTTGGGACATGTTCATTGAGACGTTTTGTTAGTTCGGGGTTGTTTACCCCATGTATGAACCCGAAGATCTGCATGCACTCAGGGGCTCCCTTTATGCGACCGGTTTCAACTTTGAAATGTTCTATGAAATCCTCAATGGTCTCCCCGTCCCTCTGCTTGATGTTGTGAATTTCCACTGGATCTTTCACATACTTCTTCTGCTGCATGAAGTATGCTAGGAAGGCCGCTTTAAGACCCTTGTACCCATCTATACTTTCTGGAGGTAATTCATCGAACCATACCCTCGCGGCTCCAATCAAGGTAGAGTTGAACATATGACACCATGTAGGCATTGCCCAATGCTCCATCTGTATCGCAGCTTGGAAGATTTTTAGGTGGTCTTTTGGGTCTCCTGTTCCATCATAAGTTTTTACATT
The DNA here is from genome assembly GCA_026074375.1 of Tanacetum coccineum. Classification (NCBI taxonomy): domain Eukaryota; kingdom Viridiplantae; phylum Streptophyta; class Magnoliopsida; order Asterales; family Asteraceae; genus Tanacetum; species Tanacetum coccineum. Next base: position 88,255 of record BQNB010001393.1, on the reverse strand, counting down.
GTTAGGCATGCGCGTCTTCTGCGAACTTTTAAAGTTGCGGATTCGAGGAGTGAACGGGTCCACGTCCTCACAAGTCTAGGGTTTGGCCATGTCATCTTCATCTGCCAACGTACGCCTTTTTGTCTTTGACTTCTAGTTCCCTCCGTTACTGGTACTGCTTTCTGATCCGCGAGATGATGGGGATTCACTTTCCCTCTACTTTTTTACATTGCGGGATCGATTTCTGTACTTAGTTGTAGTTCCCTGAGAGTACGTATCGCCATACGATTCTTCCGTGCCGCGGGAACGATCTTCCGTTTGGGAACGTTCCCTAATGTGGGAATGGCCTCTGTGGGAATGACCTCTGCTGTGAGAGGGCTCTCTCGAATCTGTCCGGCCTGGCCCCGAGTATGTATCACTAAGTCGCTCATGAACGCTCTTCCTTCGATGGCTCAGGCGGCTAAACACGTTTCTGTCATCGCGTCTTTCGCGACCCCGTGTCCTAGACCTCTCAGGGTGGAATCTCGCGGGCGAATTTTCTGCCCTCGAGTTTAAGGAGTTCTCCCTTTCTCTTCGGGTTCTCTTGGAATTTTCTCCAAAATTTAGTCTGGTTTGGACTTCTTTTCGCTTGTCACGTCGTGCCTTTTCCATGATGATTGGCAGAATGTCTTCGTAGTGCTCTTCGCAGAAGTCCTGGATGTTCACTCTGGGTGCGGCATCCGACGCTTTTTCTTTATTTGTAGTTTTTGTGACGGTGGTCACAATGGGAGTTGCGTTAGCCATCATGCTCATTCTAACGAGAGTAATTCCTAGTATCGGGTCCCACGGATGGCGCCAACTTGTTGATACAAAAGTTTGGTTGGGTCTAGCTTGATCCGAATAGGCGGCTATTCGGATGTGGAGCACCTTATTCTTGTACCAAGTGAATTCGTTGAAGGACCCTGCACAAGGGAACAAACACCGTTAATCTTATCGTGGGAGCGGATCCCACGATTGGACTCCGGCGTGAGAGTAAGTATACGGTTTAGAGAGTAATTGTATGTGGTTAGGGTTTTTGAGATACCTGTATTGACCATCATTATGCTCCTTTTATAGGCTGAATACCCCTTAGGGTTTCCATAACTTTCGGCCCAAGATGCGGCCGGGATTGTCGGGATTTTTTATTATCCTTACTGGTTCAAATAAGTAAAGTATATCTTTTGTTTGATTAGTTTACATATGGATCCATGAAGCACTGTGCCCGTGACCGCGATCCGCGACCGCTATACATGGGCCGAAAGCCCATTAGTAGCTACAAAGGCCACAAAAATATTAGTGGGCCGGGCCGGTCCATACTATACGTCATCAGCTGCCATAATTTCCAACGATGTTTTACAATCTCGCTTGCCTCAACCTGTAAAAAAGAACTTTGTAGTTTTTATATTGACTCTGTAAACCTAAACATGTTTTACAAAAAAAGCTAATATATAAGGGATTACATAACTCAAGAGTCATGTATTAACTTTGTAAGTTGTATTCTTTAATATCTCTTTTGAAAATAAATATTGTGTTCATATTAATCTTTAATTTTGTTAACTAATATCTCATTTTTAAGCTATTTTTTATCCTGATGTAAATTCGAGTTTAAATTAGTGGCTAAACATTATCAGCACTTGTGTGGCTCATTTGGGCCAACGCCCTTTTTCCTCCGCTGCTTGTTGTTTTTTTCCTTCAAATCTTTGTAGTCCGACTGCACCAATTTGTGTTCAGCGGTGGCTTTTCTGAAACCAACCAAAATTTGAAATCTAAGATATCACATAATCTCTAACATCAACATCCAAAATATAAGTTCGCCAACAATTTAAGGAGATTTGTTCATGGATCGAATCCTGATGACGCATGTACAATATTTATATTATGAAACGATCCTCACGGAACGGAGGTTAAAGTTACCGAACTTCGATGAATGAACAAGATATTCGTCTATATCTGTTATTTCTTGTTAACCCTTACATGTGTAGGTATTGACGACGAAGTAACTATCTCATTCTAGCACTGTCATATTCATAGCCACATGCTCATACTCAAAGCTTCAAGATTCAAGATGAAAGCTCAGAACGAATACATATACACTTTCGCAGCTCTGACAATCAAGAACTTCCTCAAAGTCTTCAAGTTAATGATTACAAGTGGATCAAGTCAAAAACACCACTTTAAAGATTGATATAACGGGCGAGATCGTTAGCTCATGAATTTTATATGAACAACCGCCCCAGATGAGGAAGATTGTTAGCTTTTAAGACAAGTATAATAATTTTGGTCGACAAGTGATGATTAAAGATCTCAAAGGATAAAGACAAAGAAAAGAAAACAAAAGATCAAGATCAAGATCACAAGCATGATTGGAACAATAAAGATCAAGTCTACTACCCAACAAAGTTCAAGAACAAGATACAAAGCCATGCTGAATCAAGATATTAGTATAGTTGAATGATCGCCCCTTAGAGGGAGATTGCTAGCATTGCTTCTTTTTAGAAGTGTTGGTCATTCACGTTTACGAACTTTATATTAAAGTAATAGTCTAGTCGGATAAACGGGCTTGGGATTTTAAGCTAATATAGTATACGTTTTGTGCCTAGCCCATCCAAAGCCCAAACTCGTCCCGTTATGAAATCCCTAGGTGTCCTAAGCCTTCAAGGGTATAAATAGGACCCTCTCCACACAAGGAGAGGGTGTGTGTGTGAGAAAAGAAAGCTCATCCCTTTTGTATTTCTTTATTCTTCTTCAAGACAATACAAGTGCCTTTTTTGTCTACATCACCACGTTTCACCTCTTATCTATCTTATTTCTTGTACTTTTATGTGTGATTTGATAATAAATGTATTACTTGCTTAGTCTCCCGTGTTGAATGGTAAGGACCCGGTGGTTATGATAAGGATCATGAAGCTCGGGTAACACTTGAACAAACCATCTTTGTAATGTGTGGGAGTTACTGTATGTAACGGTTTGATGCCAAGTGAATGAACTTATGTGGGAAAGTTGTGAATGCATTTTATTTACAGGGAATCATTAGGGTTTAGAGGTAAACCCTTTTAGGAGTGATCAACAGTTGTGGGGAGGCCACGAGTTGATCATCCGATAGTAGACAAGGAGGATAGATATGACCATTCTCCTTGGCTCATACAACTTGGTGTTGGTTGTGCACCCTACTGCTCAGGTGTCTGATTGTACATCTTAATCGTTAGTGGAAGTGGGGATACAATGGTCCCCTAGATGTGTACTCATGCGTAGGGGATAAGTTACCAGACCAAGTGTGGCATGGGTTTATAAGCAGGGTGCCATCAGGTGATTAGCTGATGGGATTTTTAGATTTGGGCTTGATCCAAGCGTGTTATTAATAGCTTGGGCTATTAATATTAATATGCTATCAAGTCCCCCAGTCTAGTATTAGATCATTTTTAAGTGATATGATGTTGGACTATGTAAGTGAGTCCCCTAGTCCGCGCCTGGCAACAGGGTTCATACTCTCAGGCTTATCTTTCCAAGCTAACATCATGTCTGCCTTGTAATGATGACTAGTGGATATCAAATTTATTGGTTAGAGTGTTTGAAATGCATTGGGAGAAGGTGGAAGTTAATACTTTGCTTGGGAAAGGTTGAAAAATCCCCGATACAGAATGATTTCTTATCCTTAGGAGTTGATGTTTTACTGTTACCTTTGTGTGATTTGATTCAACCATGTGATTGTGGCTAACGTCCGTGTTAACGTCAGCGGTACTCGCGTCTTTCCAAGGTGAGATTCACGCGCCATAACTGAATGAGCTGGATCCAATAGGCCCTTGCCAAGTGTAGCCAATATACTTGTTATCTTTGCCTATAAATAGGGTTTGTAAAGAGGCAAGTTGCGTACTAAGTCTTTCAGTTTCCCTAAAATATTTCTCTTTTCCTCTCCTTTGTTTGCCTAGCTCAAACCCTAAAAAAATTCGCAAGTGTTTCTAAGGAATTTTTCCGTAAGTGTTGAGCAGGAGGGCTTTTTACGAAGGTGAGTTTTGTCAGTCTTGCATGGTAATAAGAAACTTTTAGACTTTATTCTTGTTTTGTTTGGTGTAAACAGTAGAGTTGGTCATTGTTGCATGTACTAACCACATGTTCGTGTCTTTTGTAGGAATGGGTATGCGTGCTAGCGTTGGTAGTAAAGGATGTGTTGTTTTGCCCCTATCAGTGACCCAAGAGTAGGGATTTCAAGCTGTGACTCCTCTTCCATTTTTGTCTAAGACTGGTGTTCCCTGGATGTTGATTGACCGTGGTGGGATTTTCCAAGATTATATGAAAATAAAAGGCGTGGAGAGTCTTGCGTCCAACCGTTGGACCTTTTCTTAAGCCTACCAGGGTGAATTTGTCGTCCTGGCTTGAGACTTAGATATTACACCATGAGGTTATTGGCATTCATGCGCCTTGCTAGAGCGTTATTTCTATTGTGTTCTTCATGGTAGCAGCCGATTTCAGCATAGGTGGGGCTTTACTTGCGAAGCCACCACTTGTGGGATGAAGCGTTGTTGGGAATGTCTACACTGGTTATCTCTCATGTTCTCAATTGATGAGAAACATGTTTATAGCCCTTGAGAGGCATGGAAAGCCAACTTACCTGTTAGCCTCCGTTATGCGGGGCCAAACAGCATTTCTGAGTTTCTTCTAAGAAATTAGATTAAAAGCTCTATCATGTGTCAAAGCCTACTGGTAGATTAAAGATTATCCTGGGTTGGGTTGGCTTGGCTTTGACTTGCAATATGTGAAGGCTTCTCATAGTGCTTGGTCGGGAGTAGCTTTGCGCCATATGTTGGAGGCTGTCCTAGTAGGTTGTATTAGCTACTTGTGGACGAATGTTTCGTAACCCTAAATGAGTTAGGTTCGTATGTACCAGGAATGATCTGGGTTTTGTAATATTGTGATGGTTGTTTACCTATTTTGAGAAATAAAAATCAACTATTTTGCTAATTTATTATTGTTTTTGAGATGTACCAGGTTTATGTAGGCATGGGTTTTTTATTCGTCTGAGTGGTTTACCCTGGAATGTATAAAGAAACCAATTATTTTGTTAGTTTATCGTTTTGTTGTCACCAAGTGCGTGTTTGACTTGGGTTTTTGTACCAGGCGCGTGATGGTCTGGGTTTAATTACCAGGCGCACGATGGCCCGGGTTTGATTACCAGCGTGTAATGGCATGTCCTTTGTTACCGAGCGTGTGATGGCCTGGGTTTTAGCTAAGGTGTATGACCAGTTAGCTCTTAACAAAATCGGAATGTAGCCAATTTGTTGAAGGGTGTTGTTATTCCAATATTTAGTGATCAGTTAAACATGAAAATTATGTAGCGGTGACGTTGTAGCTGTTTAGCGTACATAAAGTTTTCAATCTTAAGTAGCGTTTGTATATCGAATGCTTGACGTAGCTCCGATGGGGGAAAAGTACTTGGTTTTGGTGCACATAGCCAATAACTATCGACTGAGCTATCGAGCAGCAACCCGCTCATGGTAGGTTGTGATGCATTTAAAGGTTTAGTTGACCACTTAGGCACCTTTTTTGAAGAGCATGTTCATGAAAGCTAATTTACAGACAATAAATGTTTTTTATGCATAGTCAAGTAATGTCACTTTATGAAAAGTGGTGGAAGTGTCATTGCATATATATAGAAATAGTACATATGAGCTTTCCAGGCTGTTAGAAACCGTTAGAGAGATGTTTACTTGTTCTCTACAGTTTACGATCCACCTTATATGTAACATCGTTTGAGGTTGGATGCAGGACAGGCCAGTGGAATGTCATCCCCATCCGGCGTTGTTAACAGGTAGAAACCATTTTCATTGGGATGAGGAACGATGTATGGCCCCTCCCAGTTGGGAGCGAGCTTGCCCTGACCTATGGCTTTGCTAGCCTCATTCTTGCGCATTACATGGTCGCCAAGTTTGAAAGATACTAGGCGGACTTGCTTGTTGTAATACTTCACCATTTTTTGTTTGGAGGGTGTCAGGCGGATGGTCGTTAGATTGCGTTTTTCTTCTGCCAAGGCTAGGTCTAGCTTGCAAGGGTCTTCATTTTTATCATCCGAGACCATGGCAACTCACTCTGTGTGAATGAGCACTTCGATGGGTATCACGGCTTCAGTCTTATAAACCAGGTTGAAGGGTGTTTCACTCGTGCTTTCCTTTGACTTTGTTCGATGTGCCCAGAGTAGGCTTGAGAGCTCATCCACCCAACATGTCTTGTATTATTACATTCGTTTCTTGATGCATTTGACAATTTCTTTGTTGGCTACTTCAGCTTGACCATTGGCTTATGAATGGTAGGGTGAAGTTGTAGCTCGATGGATACCATGTGTTTCGCACCATAATTTTAATGGTTCTCCGATTAATTAGGTTCCATTATCAGTGATGATTGTGTGTGGCATGCCAAATCGAGTGATGATTTGGTCGTAAACGAAGGTTAAGACTTTTCGTGAAGTGATGGAGGCTAGCGATTTTGCTTCGACCCATTTGGTGAAGTAGTCGACTGCTACAATCATGTACTTAACGTTGCCAGGTGCAGCCGGGAAAGGCCTGCATATGTCAATGCCCTATTAAAGTAAGGGCCAAGGTTTGTGATCGGGATGAGGTCATGATTTGGCGCTCGCTGAATACTGGCATAAGCGCGACATTCTTGACATGTCTTTATCTCAGCTTCAGCGTCCTGGTTGACAATTGGCCAGTAGTACCCCATCCGGAGTGCTTTGGCCGCTACGGCGCGATACCCTGAGTGTATGCCACATATTCCGTTGTGTATGTCTTGGAGGATTGTGTGAGTCTTTATTGGCCCAACACATCGAGTGATTAGACCCCTGAAGGTTTTCTGATATAAGATATTGTCCCTGACATAGTACATGATGGCCTTGCGCCTGATGCTCTCTACTTTGTCTGGAGGTAGGATACCGTAAGATAGGTAGTTGAAGATGGGTGTCATTTGTCTCCGCTTGAGAGACCTCTAGGGGCTGGAGGATGGACTTTTCCTTGATGACCTATACTAGGATTTCTTTGCCTAAGTGTTCGAAACTGAGCGCGGCGAGCTTGTTGAAAGTGTCGATGTGCACGTTCATTCCCTTGGGGATTTGAGTGATGGAGAAAGAGCTTAAGTAAGGAAGGATTTGATTCACCTATTCCAAGTATAACTTCATTGTTACTTTCTTTGTTGTCTATTCTCCTCTCACCTACGAGGCGACTAGTAGAGAGTCTGTGAATACTTGGATTCATTTGACTTTCATCGTTTTGGCTATGCGTAAGCCTGCTAGCAATGCTTCGTATTCGGACTCGTTGTTCGAGTCTTCAAAGTCGAATTTGAGAGCATACTTGAAATCGTGTCCTGGCGGACTTCTGAGCACTAACCCCGCCCCGGAACCTGTCTTGATTGACACGCTGTCAGTGTGAAGAGTCCAGATATCTTTTTTCGTGACCCATGGGTTTCGCGTGCATTTTTGATTTCTTGCCCGTTGTGACTGTAGTTGGTGTGTCTACCTCGTCGAGGAAGTCTACCATGATCTGCCCCTTGATCGATTGCCAGGATCAGAAGGTGATTTCATATTTGCTCAGCTCGATTCTCCATTTTGACATTCTGCGTGCATACTCGTGGTTTGTTTGATAAAACATGTTTCAGTAGTTTGTCTGTCAAGACATGTATCGAGTGAGCCTGGAAATACCGCTTGAACCGCCTTGATGACAAGAGTATGGCAAATACGAGCTTCTCGAGTGGAGAGTAGTTGACTTGTGCGTCTTGTATGACCTTGCTAAAGAAGTAGATTGGCTTTTGAACATTATTTCTTTCTACCAGCAGTATTGAACCGATGGCTTCCTGAGAGGCTGCTAGATACATGGTGAGTGTTTCACCCGGGATCAGAGCGGTCAGGGTTGGTAGTTCAGTTAGGAAGATCTTGAGGTCCTGGAATGCCGCCTGAGCTTCGCTAGTCCATTCGAATACTTTGTTATTGTTGCACTCGACCAAGACTTTGAAGAATGGTAGTTGTTATCTGATGCTCGAGACAGGAACCGGTTGAGAGCTGTGAGTTTCCCATTGAGGCTTTGTATTTCCTCTGAGGTTCTTAGGTGGTTTCATGTTTAAGACCACCTGAATCTTTTTGGGGTATACCCTGATTCTCGTGGCGTCGATAATGTATCCCAAGAATTAACCCTCTTCGACTCTGAATGTACATTTGGCTGGGTTTAGCTTCATGTTGATTTGTCGGAGTTTATGGAATGTTTTGATTATATCGTGTAATAATGCCTCTTTTGTCTTGCTCTTGATGACCATATCGTTGTTAGGTTGCGTCGGCGTTTTTGAGACCTAAGGGCATCTTGGTATAACAAAATAACCCTTGGTTAGTATAGAAGGTTTTCTTCTCTTCGTTAGATTTCTTCATCAGGATTTGATGGTACCATATGCAGGCATCAGGAAAGCATTTGTATTTGAAATCAGCCAATGATTCCACATTCCAGTCGATCGGTGGTAATGGATAGTTGTCATGTAGGCAGGCCTTGTTAGGCTGGTGAAGTCGACACACATACGCCATGTACCATTGTGCTTCTTGACGAGGACGGGATTTGCGACCCAGGTTTGGTACTGGACCGGTCGTAGAATGCCTGCTTGGATTATGTCAGTGACTTGAGAGTCCATGTCCTGAGACCGTTCGATAGAAAGACTATGTCTCTTCTGTCGGATAGGTGTTGCATACTAGTTGAGGCCTAGGTTATGCTTTGCTAGTTCCCTAGGAGCGCCGGTCATGTCTGAGGGTTTCCAGGTGAAGACGCCGAGACTGCTTAATAGGAGATGAACGAGTTGGTTTTTCACCTGGGGTGGTAGGTCGGCACCGATTGTGATGGGTTGATCTGGGTATTCCGGGTTAATGACGTCCATCTACTCTTAGAGAGTGTCCCCTAGAGTAGGTTCCCATGCGATCTCCCGTATGTTTCCTTCCTCTATGGCTGCTGCTAGTCTTGCGTCTCGACCTGGGTAGTCGCTTCTAATTGTTGTGATTCCTGCTTCCGTAGGGAATTCGACCACTGATTGTTGACACCTACATACTAAGCTTTTGGATGGCGGTTCTTCCAAGTATTACGTTGTACTTGGATGTTGAATTGACGAAATTGCTACATGATTGTCCTTGACGGTGGATGTGATCCGATTATGAGTGCGGGGTCGACAACGTCTTTAAGGTAGGATCTCTCGCCCGAGAAACCGATTAACGGTGTTGTAGGTGGCCTAAGGCGTGACCTAATATGCTCATGTAACATGTTGAAGCAGTGTCCGTGCATTATGTCAATTGAATTGCCTCCATCCATGTATATCCTATTGAGCCTATATGAGGTTATCATTGTTGTGATGATTATTGGGTCAGACGATGGAGTGAAGGTGTCCCATGGAATGCTTCGCGATGGGACATGTGACCAGTTTTCCATAACTTCACTACCCCTTTTACTACCTGAGTGCCATGACTAATTCATGTGAACACTTTCTACTTGTTCTCTAGGAGATTCAGCCCTTAAATGTCTACGACCGTGGGTGTATCACCAGGGTGTGTTTGTTCGGGTGCTCATGTGATGGGTTGTACCCTGTGGGTGTCATACCTAATATGATCAGGGTTTAGTGGGCTATATTTCTATGTTATACACTTTTTCAATCAAAAATCCGGGTATTAAATCCAACGAACCCATCATTTGAATCAACATGTAAAAAATAAAACCTATAGGACAAAAATAAATAGAGCTGCTTATCATGATGAATGATATTTGGTGTAATATAAACGTTAAGAAATGAATACAATGAAAAAAACAAGAACATAAATTGAAAGAATAGTAAAAAGGGACTTGTGTTGGATTGGCACTGCATATACATATACATATATACTAAAAAGTTTAGTTTAGATGGAGAATAAACAAAGAAAAAGGGCATATCGGTTGAAGTAGATTCTTCTTTTTTATCAATCAAAACCCCTTAAACTGTACTAAACTGTACAAGCTCCTTCTAAAGCTTATGGCTTTCTGGATGTAGATGGTGATATCTATACAAACATGGCCGGTCCTTTTTGGTCTTGTGAATCGGTTTATGTAAAAAATAAAAATAAAAATGAGTTTTTGAAAGTATTACTGGCTTGGTTTTTTTGTGCCTCTTGTTTAGTTAAGAAAAAGTAAAAGAAAAAAAAGTTGAGTCAAAATGTTGTCGGACATGGACGCCGGATGGTGTGAGAGGAAGAATGAGCGCTTGCGCAAAACAGTAGATTTTTGGTTTTTTTTTCGATGTGTCTATTAATTGGTCTATTTTAAAACAACACCTCGAGGTTTTAACTAAACAAGGTTTGTAACCCGCGCTCCGCTGCGGAGCGCGGGTGTTCGTTAAGGATGGATGTGGCTCAACGGGGTGCTTCGCTGCGGCGGGTTTTGTCTACGTTTAAGGTCATATTTTTTTCTTGCTAATATTATTACATGAGCTTGTAAGCTCTTAAATGAGCTAATGGTTGCAAATACATTTTCTTTACGCTACACATAATATCACAGTAACTTATAACTTTATAAGTCCTCTAATCATCTCATAACGAAAATTTGTTCCAGCCATACATCAGAGTAAACATCGAATACAGTTTTGTACAAATGATAGAAACGTAACATACATGAAGTAGCAAGCTAACTTGAGCTCAAGCCTCTATTCCAGTTAGATGGGCTCGGGTACTAACTTGTTTTAGATCTAGTTCAGTCAATTGTATCAACCACTTTCGCGATGAAGCTTGCTTCAGACCTGGAAGTACTGTTGACAGCTTCACATAATTTGTATATGCTCCATAATGCTAGTTAGTAATTACTGTTTATTAATATCAACTTGTAGCATATTTGAATGAGAATAGCATGACGAACAGGAATATTATCATTGTCGTGCAACTAATAAAAGATAAGTGTTCTAGGGGCATTTCTGGGAACCTAGCCACTAAATCTTGGTCTTAATCCAACTTCTAGTATTAAGGTCTATAAATTTCAACTTAGTCTCAATAAGGTTTACACCTTCCACATTAAAACTTATAGTAAAGAAAGAATCAAAGAGATAGGGACATGCATGGATAACTTTTTTCGTAAGTTTACGTACTTATTGTTGGGTGATCAGAAACATGAGAGCAAGAAAACAACAACAGTTAAAGGGAAAGTGGTGTTGATGAAAAAGAATGTGCTTGATTTCAATGACTTGGGGACATCGGTTCTTGATCGAGCTCATGAGTTGTTTGACCAACATATCTCTACCCAATTCATAAGTGCTACCCGTGCTGATAACGAATCGTCAGGTACTTCATATTTTCTCCTATATCACTTCATTTTTGTTTATATTTCTTTGTATCGCGTATTTAATTACTAAGCAGGAAGTATATTGTAACTATCTGTTCTATAATTAAGTAAAACAAACACTCCTTGATTGCTAGTGTATTTGTATCTTATCAAGAAGGCCTATTTGGTGTACTACAATTAATTTGTAGTCTGAATTTTGTCTGTCACGTTGATTCAGTTACCGAGCTATTTTTCATAGAACCAAGAAAGACAAAGTGTTAACTATAACATGTTTGTTGGAAAGACCAAGGCAAAAACGGACTTGAATTTAAAAGCCGATTTAAAGCCATGCCAGTAACAGGCTATCTTGAGTTCAGTTTTGAAGTTTAGTTTACTGATATCATGTACGTCTTGAGTTCCAAGTGTAGAGGTGAGAATTTCGAAATATTAGCTAGGAATAGGTCAATTTAGGTTGTGTTTTAACACAAATGGATCAGATAATATGTTTATAGCTAAGTGGGTAATGAGTCAAAATCTGAGTCTACCTGAGCATATTTGTTAATGTGTGCAACCCTTTAAAAGTATATATTAGCAATTTAATGTTGTTTATATTTAGTTTATAATTACCCTACTTCAAAAAAGGTACCTGACCAAATTCCAACCGATCCTAATTTGACCCAGTACTCAACTCACTCATCTTGCCAACTCTTAAAGGGAATGTCACTTACTGAGGCTACAATTTCATAAATTAAAATCAGCAAAAAGTAAAGCTTGTTTGAGGACTCATTATGTACATAAAATTTCCTTTTTTATCGACTTAAACTCTTCCAAAGATGCTAATCCAAACACCCCATAAAGCAACCCAGTAGCTAAGTAGTCCACGGTAAAAGCTTTTGTAGGTCTAAAGAAGAATACTAACACCACAAATTACAAAGAATAAAAAGATTAAGTACTTATAGCAATTACCTCTTTAACCTGGCCAAGACCATCATCAAGTCCGACGGAGGCCAACTCTACTGGGGCTACATATATAGCCACACAATGACCATAACCCACAGCCGCCGTTGACCCATTTGTCACCGTTTGTCCTAAACATTTGAAACAAAATCAGAATCAGATACTTCTAAAAAAGGCAAGTTGATGAGATGTGGAAGAGGTTGAACTAATCATAAAGACATTAATGGGTGCAAATTTGTAGATAAAGCATTTTAACTTTTGACGGAGCGAAAACGAACAATGGCATTTTAATTGATACCTGAAGTGGGGCAGAAGCGCTGAACCATCTTTTCCTCGAACCACTGGGACCAAAAACTGCAATTCTTTTCCAAGTAGCAACCAAGAAGCTCAGTTCTTCAAATACCATATTTAGTCAAAATGGATAACCAAAACAAACCAAGTGAAATTCAATACCTCTGTACACTTTTGGGAAGCTGATTCGAGCTTTTGACTTAGCTGAACTGACAACATCAATTCCAATTATTAAATCAAGTTTAGGGAAGTTAATATAATTATTGAGAAAATAGTAGCTTAATTACCTCTTTCGGTTTTTGCTACCTTCAAGGGGAGTAGTTTGGTCCTGCCAGAGCCGCACCAAAGAGACGGAATATCCTACTTGTTTCTTGTGGCTGAACAAAAAACAAAAAATATTACCACCTTTTTCAAAACAGCTTATTTCGGACTACGTAAGCAAATAATCAGCTATACTACCGAACATGTGGTTCATACTCAAACCCTGCCTTCATACAATTATTGATAATCTCAAAATTAGGGTTTATAAACTTACAAAACAGATTAGATATTCTTTAAATCTTAAAATTTTGATGAATTTTTTCCCATCAAATTCCAGCTTATGCAAATCACAATTTGAATACCCAGATTTCGATTTGACTACATTCTCAAAAACAAAATAAACCCCAATTCAATATTCAAAATTAAAAAAAATAGTAACTATTAACTGAATTTTAGTTGAAGGTTAAGATATGTAGATAATAACTTACATGAAACTATGAGTGTGAGCATGATTCTTCTTCTCCATCTTGATTTCTGGATTTGTTGCTGCAAATTAGTAAAGAAAAAGTCAAAAATGGCTGCTCTAATTGCAGCCCCTAATAGCACGTTAAAGTCGCCAAATGGTGACTGAACTTGAAGCCCCTAATAGCACGTTAAAGACCCCAAGTTCCTGCTGAAATCGCAGCCCCTAGTAGCACGTTAACTTGCTCGAGGTCATGTAATTTAGGTACCGAAAAAGGTTCGGGTCTTTCCAAAATCTGTGCAACATTTTTTAATGTAATAAGTTACATTAGAAGAAAAGAAACGCTGTATGTATTCCAAATGGAAGAACACGTCGATTTTTTAGATCAAATTCCTGGATTTTCATGTTTACATCTTTTAAAGAACCTTTATATAAAGAACTATATAAGTGTTAGCATTCAAGGACCGCCTTTAAAGAATAAAAAACCAAAAGAAAAAAAAGCAATATCAAAGGTTCACAAAATTTAAACACTTCAAGGCGGTTCACAAAATTTTAAATAATTGCAGCTATCTCTATAGACTATAGTGGCTTTACCACCCTTGAGGAAATCAGTGAAGCAAAGATATTATGTGAATCACAGATATCGCCCATTAAACTGCATATTTAGTTTAGACCCTTTCAAAGCAACAACTTTCAACAAACAACAGTGGCCCTAGGCAATGGTCAAAGCAACAACTCTAAACAATCAAATCACAAACACAAAAAATCAATCTTAAAACAGCGCATCCAGAATCTTATTTTAGATTCTATATGCACCAAGGCTGCTCTACAATACATGTCGCTCAATGCTCAATTTCCTATAAATTGCCAAGAGAAACGCGGCATCAAAATTTCCTTTTTTTTGCAATCTACTTGTTTTCCAGAAAAGTTTTGCTCAAATCATATCACTCAATCGTTCAATCTTTTTCAAATACTATGCTTCTTTTTATAATGAGCATAACCTCATGCAGAAAATAATACATTAAAAAGTCCTATGAATGCGCATAACCTCATGCTTCTTTTTATAATGAGCATAACCTCATGCAGAAAATAATACATTAAAAAATTAATATTATATTCATTCATATAATATTAATATCAACAAATCCTTAAACAGACTACACAGTTGCATAAAATATATTGAAACTTACTTGCAAGTACTTTAGAGACACTCGTTTGTTCCTTGAACCACCTGCATACACGCATTACAGTGAAAAGATTGTTCAGAATCCTAATCACATAAAAAATAAAAGGGAGAGCACGAACCCGCATATGTGTTCTCAAGACAAACTACTATAAGTTTCTAGACTAATAACTATACACAGTATAAGTTTCAACAATATTTATATTCACACACAAACTAATCTATCCCTAAAGGTCAAACCATTGTATGTATTTTTATTCTAACAGAGGATGATCATTTCACCTAAGACAAATTACCACAATGATCAAAAGGGTCGTCAAATATATGTTTGTACTACTTCTTATGATTAATAGAACAACAAAAAATACAATTTAGGAACTATGTTATAAGCGCAAGCCGATAAGGAAAAAATTGGGCTAATTGACTTATCAAGTTTTCAATAAGCTCATAAGTCCATCAAATAAGCTTCGACAAAGACCCCCTAAATTCAATAACGCCGTCTCAAAAATCATATGTTCAACAATGGCCAGAAAATGCTTAGCACGTCCATTTAATCTTAAACAACAATTATACAAAGTCCAATAAAAAACATAAACAAACACGCAAATACAGAAAGCTTACGAATTTGTACAAAAAACTTACCACAAACTCATGTCAAGACTTTCATCAAGAACTTGGCAACCCACCTCCCAATTCACCTATCTTGACTTGCGTTGCACCAATATCATCATCATTTTATTGAAGCGGAAATGTCGTTCCATCACATACTTTCTAAGCTGATTATCTGCTTAAAAATAAGCAATTTAGACGATAAACAAAAAATAAAAGCAATCCCAAACACCCTCTTGGCCTAGAATCTAATTACAATCATAAGCAGAAAATGTAAAAAATCCCGAACCATAAATCTGTAGGTATTAACAATTTTTAAAAATAAATTACACTATAATTATTGGATACAAATTAGGGTAAAACTAAATATTAAAAAAAAACATCCAAACCATGATGTTTTCGTACCTGAGTATCACGATACATGCAGTTGAAGATATTTCTATTCTTCCAATCTTGAATCGATTGTTTAGGTGTTTTGATAATGGAACAACAGTTATTTCTAGAGAGAGAAATAATTTGTGTGTTTTTAGAGAGAAGAGGTGTGAAGAGAGTGGAAGAATCCGGTTATCAAAGTGGGAGAGGGAGAAGAGTAGATGGAAGTGGAGGAGATGGACACGTAAGATGATACGTGTCGTCGACCTTATTAATCAAAAGCAATCGGGTCGGGCGAGATTTTAGTGGGTGCATTAAAGATGCCTCGTGTAGACAATCTCACTCTTTAATATATAAGGTATAATAAATGTGAACAAAGGAAAAAAAAAAGGCAGAGAACAATTATGACGTTGAATGAAAAGTTCTGTCGTATGACTTTTTCCTGTGTGGGACGGATGAGTTTTTAGTGTGTATCGGACGAATAATTATAATGAGGGAGAAGGTATTTATATAGCCATGAAACCCTAGTTTAAGATAAACTAGGATACCCTCATAATCCTTATCACAATACAACTTTTATTTCTTAACTTCAAAATTGATCTCAAAACCCCCTTCTAGAAGCTATATGGGTCGGCCATCAAGTGACACCCACAAAGTTCGGGTTTTGTCAATTTTAGTCCCTTCGGTTTATATTTAAATAGTTGTTGAGTTAGTTATAAAATATAACGGTAACTAACGATTATTTAAATAATAATGTGAAGCATATTAAATCCTTAATAATAAATAAATATATATTAAGGATTTAATAAACGTACTCTTCATGTCTTACGTGTGTGCCCCCAATAGGCTCACATATTCGTAACGTATACGTGCTATCCGACTACCATAATCCAACAGTGTTGTGAACTTGTGATGATGTGTTTAGAACTCTCCCATGGCTGCCTTATTTATAGGCTTAGTAAAAGACACAAGTTGCCATGTAACATTTCAAGTCTTCACAGCAATCCACCATTCAATCTTGATAAGTTGAAGTGTTGGTACACAAATGGCATATTCCAACCAAGTTCCCTATTATCAAAACTAACCCATACATCCAAAAGTTAACTACTATCAAAACTTACCCATACGTCCAAAAGTTAACTGCCAACATGAATTGATCCAATAATTTGCAACTGTCTTCACATCATAGTATCTTATACACTAATATAACCATCACGTCATAGTAATATAACCATCACACCTTATCATCTCAAAGATGGGTCATTTAACCCTTACTGCCAACACAAAAAGATTTTCACACAATTAAGATGACTACATATGATATGGTGATTTTCATACCATGTAATTTTGTAATTTTTTTTTAAATCCTATGTGAACTTACTTTTACAAGCTCGGGTGTTGTTTAATCATCATATATATGTTCACGGGTTTAACTAATAATATTTGTAAGCTTACCTAAGACTTTTGGTCTAGTGGTATGTAGGGCTAATTATGGTCTAAAACTCGAATCGAAAAAAAAACAAACCAGACCGAGACTGATTTAGCCCAAAAGTTCGGACTGAGGAACATGCCGAATGTGTCCGGTCCGGTCCGGTTCTTCGGTCGGTCCGGTCAGAGAAGGCATAATGGTCGGTTGTACATAAGACCGCACTAGACCGATGACCGAATATGAGGTAAAGTGTGGATTGGGGAACATACCGAAATAGGTTCGGTCCGGTTCGGGCAGGGTCTCGGTTCAGTCCGGTCGGTGATCCGTTATGCTCAGCTCTAGTGGTATGCGTGTTCCCCACCAACCTAGTGGTTGTGGGTTCAAGCCTCGCTGAAGACAATTCTGAGATATATTGTGTGATGGTATAAGGTGTAAAGCATTTGTGAGTTATATTGTATGATGGGTGGTATAAGGTGTGAAAAAATTATCGTTATAAAAATAATAATATTTGTAAGCTTGTGAGAAATATAATATGAACTAAATTACATTGTTTGTCCCTCAACTATTTTAAATTTTTGGGTTTGTCGTAAGATCAACGAAATTGCATTGATAGTCTCACACATTCTGATTTTGCTTCGCTGAGGGTCATAAGACCTCAATGGTGGTTAAAAATCTCGTTAGCTGCAACGGTTTTTTCGTCTTTACACTATTTCTTGTCAAAACACCATATAACACCGTGTATCATACGTTCAAAATAAAACCAAACCTCTAAATGTGAAAAGTTTTCTGAGTTTTATTTATGAGGCATATGTGCGCTGATAAGACGAGTTTAACAAAAGATATCCGACTTTTTAGTTTTTGTTTGAGTAATGATTAGCTGATTACAAAAATCTTTTACTTAGTAAAGGAAAACGTCAAGTGGGGTATTCGTATTTCATAAAAATCAAATCATACCTTATTTAGTAAGTTTTATTTATTTATAATTATTAGTTTTAAATATAATGCACATGGGCTTTTGGGTTTTTCTTTTAACCTTCTGGACCAAATTGTATAATTATGAAAAAAAAGACGGAAGTGCAAATCTCACTTGAAAGAAAAAACAACGGCAAAACAATGGCGAATGTAAAACCCACTACCCCATTCTTCCCAAGAGAAAACCCTACATTTAAAAACTCAATCTTCCAATCGACTTTGTAATCGTGGTTTTGTTTTATAACTTGAAAACGCATTCTTTTGATTATCACCAACATTAGACACATAGTCTAATGCTTTTGTCATCGCGTTGAAATTTGGTTTATTTTTGAATTTGCTCAAGCTTGAATCGGCTATTTTATCCCATAAGTTACTTAGACACATAGCTTACTAAAATAGTTTTTTTTGTTATCATGCATTCATGACTTAGGTTTTGAAGCAATTTATCCTTTTATTGATATACTGTATTTTTTTTGTTTTGTTTTGTTATTAATGGTTAATTTGAAGTCTCTATATAACAAAATTGCAGGTAGTTGTTGAACACTTATCTACAGAGGAAGTGGCAGGCATAAAGGAAGATTTCACTTAATTGACATGAACAAGCTAGGAAAGATA